>VBRH01000696.1:13042-25535 GCA_014578085.1 Cardamine resedifolia | reverse complement strand
CTTGCGATATAAAAAAAAAATTGTAGTTTCCTGTTTTGCCCCGGAATCATCAATTGTCAACATAACTCGACCCTAGACCTAAATATACTTTAATTTAGCGACTTGTTATGGCGACACTTTGATTTTTCTTCAAATTTTTGGATTTTTACTTTTCTGTAAGATTCGGAGAAACTAATCTTTGAGACTCTGACTCTACATATCTCTCTAGAGAATAATTCTGAATTCCAATTTTTTATTCTTAATTTTACTATGCAATTCTTTTTTTTTAAAGCTTTGTTTTGTTTCTACAATCATATATGAGTAGTTTCATAGTTAGGTGTGGAGATGTGAACTTGATGAGCAAGTTTAAATCTAACTCAAGTTAATATAAGTTGAACTTGGGTTGAGTTAAAGCTGCTGGACCACAAAAGGGAGTGTCCATGTTAGTGCAAGGGTTGGTACAAGTTAGTACTGCCTTGTCCAAAAGTGCTTCAAGCAGCCACGTTTGGCGCTTCAAGATGCAACCTTTAAGGTTTGCTTTTGCACATAAAGCCCTAGTTTTGTAATCATTATAAATAGGTTTGGATTCATTTGAGAGGAAGATAACAGAGAGAGAGAGAGAGAGAGCAAGACACACAATGTAGATAGAAAGGTGAGAGAAAACATGTAAAGTGTAAGCTTTTGGGGTGTGTTTTCTTAGGTAGAACAAGGGTGTCGAAAAGAGTTCTTGAGCATGAATTACTTGAATCTCTTGTAGTCACCTTCTTCTTCATAGTGGAGATGTGGATATAAAGATCCTAACCAGATGTAGCAGTTCGTTAACACCACCAACCGGGTGAATAAATGCTTGTGTGTGCTCTCTTAGTTTCCTTCTCTCTTTCTCTTAATCTTCAATTAGCTCTGAATCATCTCTATCAAAGTTATATGTTGTATAACAAAAGCTTGTTCTACATCAAACATATATTTAGATCTTGGTTTGATGAGATTTAAGCTCCTAAAGTCGTCAGCTTTGAGCCCCTAAATCTTTTACAAATTGGTATCAGAAACTAGGTTCTATGGTTTATGGTTCTCTCAAGGTAAGAATAATGGTATTGTCACGATATAAGTGGTAGAGTTTGATGCTTATGGAAACGTTATATTGAAGGAGAAACTTATGGATAACCTACAATTTCTAAGGATGAGTGATGCACTAAGGATGACTGAGATTTTAAGAAGAAAAGTCTCAGATCTAAGAGAAACATAAGTAAAAAGATAGAAAGAAGTTTCAGATCTAAGAGAAAAAAGATCTAGAGAAAGAAGGAAAGTGAAAAGAAGTGGAAAGGTTGGATCTTTGGATCGGTGGAGTAGTAAGGCTCTTTACCCTTAAACATCCACGCTATTTTCTATATAGTGCTTAGTTGTGTAGAGATAAGTATTATCTCAGGTGAAACAACAAAGTAGAAGCTCTTGGTAAATGGTGCATAAGAGATGAAGAAGCCATAAGACTCTTTCTTGGTAGAGCATCATTATGTTTTATCAAGTATTGAGAAAATCTATGGAGACTAAAGTGTCTTAGGCTGTAAATCAAGGTAACTTATCTTGGTTAGCAATACAATAGCAACACAATCAGAGAAGAATGAGTTGTATGACTCGTTCTGGTGATTCATGGGGCATCTGACTCAAAGTAGCTCAGATATCAAGAAGAACAAGGCAATTTTAGATTTTGTGTTCTAGTTTCAGGTTTTATGTTTCAATAGAGTTGTTAATAGTATTAGCAACAGAAATCAACAGAAGAAGCAAAGGAGAAAGCTTTGGTTATGGTGTGAAATTGATTGTGAAAGTGAGCCGTGAATAATTTGGTACCATAAGGAGAGATTCATAGTGGAAGTTTGGATTGGATGAGAAATCACGTAGCTTCTAAGTTCTCCAAAGGTACAAGAATGTGCAGCATTGTGAGAAGAATTGCTGATTACTCACAAGTAAAAGTGTTGCAAGCTCAAGAAATAAAATAGAAGATGGTAACAAGAAGCATATAATCAAAGATGGGTGTCCATGATCAATGCAAAAGAACAAGTTAAAAAGTTGGTGTAAGGCTCAAAACATCAACTTCAAGACTCAAGTTTTGGGAGACATCGTCTGATTCCGCTGCAGTCACAATGTATTTATGATGCTCTTTATTGAAGTTTATGATTTTCTCTGGATCTGCATATTTGTTGGAATTGCAAGTTGGTTAAAACACATGGTTGTGTACTGATTTCACAAGGGATTGGCCAAGTTTCAGTATGGTAAAATCAGTTGCAGATGGTGTTAAATGACTGTTGTAGTCACAGCCTCCAAAAATCATAAAATTCATGGGACTAAGTGACGTATTAGAAGCTTGAATTTTATGTGTATTAGGATGTGGAGTATCAATAAGGTTTTCTGTATTTTCTGAAAAGGAATTGCATGTCAGAATTGGGTGAATAAGGTCAAGAAGTTTGCTGGAACAGAGACATGTCTATTGGAATAGCAAAGGTTGAAACAACAAAAGCTGTTAATGTCCTATATCGAGAAGATTTGTTGGAACACTTAAAGGTTGTTGGTATATTAGTGTTATTATCAGTATAAGCTGATAAAAAAAAAAGTCGCGAGATGTTTCCATTAATTGGTTGGATGAGTTTTGGAAGGGGTTCTTACTACAGGTTTGTATTTGTGTGTAGCTAGTAGTTTTTAGTAATATGAGTATACAGTAGGTGGATCATTAGAGAACGTGAAGCTACAAGAAACTGCTATCTTTTTAGGTAATGCAGTGAAGTTTGCAAGTATGGTTGGTACAAGATCGACAGTGTATGAGCTCTTATTTTGAGAGTTTAAGCTCTAAAACAGTGTAGCAGCATCACATATTCATTTTTTTGTAGAGTTGTGCTGTGTTACACAAACTAATTATGCTGGAATGAATCTGTGAGAACGAGAAGTTCTTGTCTCGGGTGGAGCAATGGTTTCTCAGAGATTATCTCGTTTGTATCAAATCTTCAAGCAACAAAGAAGGATCTAATGGTCTAGAAGCTAAAGGCGTTAGAGACTTCTTATATAAGGAAGGTCTCTTTATGTTGTTTTGCAATAGGAAATTATGATCTTTTATCGATAGTATTCCTAACTAGGAGAGTTAGGTGGTGTGTCATGTTATTTTAACAGCAATGCAAGAAATCTATATGTTGCATTTTGGCTGCAAGAAAATACAAGATTTTGACCTCTTGAGTTGACGTATGGTTTGATGTTTGTTTCAGCCTAAGCTGTTGCATTATCATATTATAAGGAATGTTTCAAGAAGATGAGACAAGGCTTTTGCATAGTTTCTTGTTCAAATGGATCAGTGGAAGTGGCTTTAAGAAGAAAAAGGATGTATCAAAGGTTTATACACACGTTCTCAAACAATAAACCATGGTTTAAATTCTGATACAGAAGAACATTGAGTTGTTCAAAGTAATAGTGAAGAGTGGCGTAACTCGGAGAAGTGAAGCTGAGCTTACAAAGACAATGTGACATCAAAATAGTTATGGTTCATGGCGGAGCTATGTTTGTGGATGTTGTCTTGGGTGTTTAGCTCAAAATAAATTAGTTAAAAGGCTGCATAACTCACATTTAAATTAGGTTCTTGAAAATTCAGTTTGCTAAGGAAAGAACATGTTAAGAACAAGTGGTTATCAACAAATATTCAGCTCAAACAAGGTTAAAATCTGAGGGTTTAAGCTTGTTTTAAGATTTGGTTTGAAGATGGTTGTTGGTAAAGAGTATTCGGAATTGTAAATTTCTAAAACGGAGTTGCTGGTTTCTGAAAGTTTTCAGGGAAGACACTAACGTGCTAAGATAAAAGATTGATTTTGAAATGGTTCATTGAATTCTCTAAAGACGAAACTGAAAGAGACAAGTGCATGTGAAGCAAGTTATATCTCAAGGTTGCTCACTTCAGGAATGTGAAAGTGTTGTGTATCAAGCTTGATAAACAACTCATCTTAAGATTGGTGTTAACTGAAAAGGAGTCATAGAAGATGCATATGCAAGGAATTTAAATTGCATTTGGAAGACAATAACTAAGGAGTTGCAAGTTGTTGTGTTTGCATAAAGAGTAGTTTATGTAAGTATCTTCTCAGGGAAAGACACTTGCAGGTCATTCAAGTGAAGTATCTTTAAGTATCATGTGATGATAAAGAAGAAAAATGTTTTGGTTTAAGTCTAGACATTGAATGATGCAAGGTTCAAGTTGTTTGGTGTAGTTCTGCATATTTTGCAGGTCTTAACTACAACAGGAAGTCAGGAAGTGCATCAGGGTTCTAGCATTGATGTGAAATTTGTTGTAAGGATTGTCTCAGGGTTATCACAAAGTTTTGTTGATGGGAGATAAGTTTAATGATTGCTGGTAATGATTAAAATATGTTGGTGATTGGTATGTTTTCACAGAAGGATTGAACAAGGTTTAAGTTCACGTTATGTTTGGTTAAACATGTTTGTTAAGGTAATCTCAGGCTGTTGAGGTAGTAAACAGGCGGAAGAGATTGTTTACATGGTGAATAAAAAGCTTAAGGTATGAGGCTAAGATGATTCAGTATTATGCATCTGATTCAAGTGAATTCAAAGAATTTTGATCTAAATGTGCATAAGGAAATCCTAGAAGCTAGCAAGGGAATCAAGTTTTGCCGAGGGTAGTTGGTAATTCAGTCACTGCAACATGCTTGTGGCTTTAACAGAAGCCATGGTGGAGAATGTGTAACTGAATGTCCTATAAACGGAGAAGTTTATGAAGTTTTCTATTATGATTATCAAGCTGGAGGTGTTCTCTGAACTTGTTAATGGAGTTTTCAAAGTGGTGATATAAACTATTAAAGTTTTGAATGCATCATGAAGCAATCATTGGAGAGTTGAGCTTAATACAAGAGTATGGAGCTATTTTTATAACTCTTATGAACTGTAGATGTGTTGATAGCTCAGGTTTAGCAATGTGAGTAGTCAAAACTGAAGTGCATTGAACATAAGTTAAATGCTAAAGGGTAGAGCATGTTTTTGGTGTTTACACTGCTAAGTGTCAAGGCTGAGTAATCATACTCAAGAACCAATACTGGAATCTAAAGATTTAGAGGAATGTTAATTTAATTAATTCGGAATTCTTTCGAGTTTATGAACCTTAGACAAATCTCGAGAAATTAGTTATTGGGGTTGAAATAATTAATTTAGAATTGTTTCCGGGGGTGTCATAAATCGTTTAGAAAGTTGTGGGGTTTTTCTCAAGAAGGTAGCAAAAGCCATTTTGGCTTCTCTTCTTCTTCTTCTTCTTCTTCTTCTTCTTCTTCTTCTTCTTCTTGTGGCGCCATTGTTGTGGTGAGGGGGAGAAAGAGTGAGCTTGTAAGCTTAGAGAGAAGGAGTTGAAGTTTGTGGTAAGCATTGATCTTTGAGGATCAAGGAGATATAGTTTGGTAGAAACCAAGAGAAGAGAAGGAGGTCTTCTTGAGCTTGGAGAGTCCATCCTATCTAAGGTGAGTTGGGACCAAAGGTTGTCATTTAAGTTTGTGTGGGGCTTGTGGAGTTGGGTTCTCTTTTTCTTGGGGTTTTGGCGGTTTGGTTAAAAGCTTAAGGTGGGTGTTGTTAAGCTTGTGGAGGTTAGAGAACCTTGGATTTATGATTGTTATGTTTTTCTTGAGCTTTGATTGTGAAGATCTATGCTTGCTTTATTGATTGAGGATTTTGTGTAGTTCTTGTTCTAGTTTCAGCATTTTTTTGCGGTTCTTGGTGAATTCTTGGTGAATTCCTTTGGTTCTTGGGAAGCTTTAGTGAGTTTACTAAGCTTTGGTGGTTAGAGAACCATGGGTTTTTGTGCTGTTGTGCCTTGAAGGCTTGTTGTGTGTTCATGTTTACTAATCATGCTGTGAAAGCGTGTTACTATTCATGATGTGAAAGCGTATTTACTATTCATGCTGTGAAAGCATGTTTACTATTCATGCTGTGAAAGTGTGTTTACTATTCATACTGTGAAAGCGTGTTTACTATTCATGCTGTGAAAGTGGGTACTATTCATGCTGTGAAAGCGTGTTTACTATTCATGATGTGAAAGTGTGTTTACTATTCCTGCTGTTTGTTTAGTTTTTCTTAGAGTATAATTGCTAGTCGTTGGTTTAACATTTCATGGGTTTGAATTGCTATTTGTTGTTGGAAGTTTTAATTGGTGTTAATTAATTCTTCGTGTTGTCTTAGTTATTTGGAATTGCTTGGTGTTTTCTGATAGCCTGTTGTTGGGAGGATCAATCTCACCCAGCATTTGGTTTGCCATATGTTGATGCATCACTTTTGTCGATGCAGGTAAAGATAAGGCGTGATTCGTGGAATCGAGGCAGTGAGGAGGGGATGATTAAGACTTATGAGTTTTTGTTGCAGTTGTTGTTGTTTTTGCTGTTTGTGTAGAACTGTTGCAGTTTTATGCAGTTCTTGCAGTTTCTTGCAGCTTTTGCAGTTTTTGGAGTTAAGATGTAGTATCTTGTATTGTTGTTGTTGTAGAATGATTTATTCATATTTATGGGAGTTAAAAAAAAAGTTTCATAGGGGGTGTGTTTTCTTAGGTAGAACAAGGGTGTCGAACAGAGTGAGTTCTTGAGATTGTATCACTTGAATCTCTTGTAATCACTTTCTTCTTCATAGTGGAGATGTGGATCGAAAGATCCTAACCGGATGAAGCGGTTCGTTAACACCGTGAACCGGGTGAACAAATGCTTGTGTGTGCTCTCTTACTCTCCTTCTCTCTTTCTCTTAATCTCCTCTTAGCTCTATTTCATCTCTGTTAAAGTTCTCTGTTGTATAACAGAAGCGTGTACTGCATCAAACAGATTTTGAACTTGGTATTCTGAGGTTTAAGCTCACAAAGTCATCAGCTTTGTGCCTCTAAATCCTTGACATTAGGTTTTAGGGATGCAATGAGATTTCATGAATTTGCTAGATTAAAGATTGTTTAAATATGAGTATTTATTGGATCATCTATCTATGTCCTTAATGTTGTATGCTTGATTGATCACTAGCATATGTTCTTAGGTTAGTTTACTCATAAAAAGTGTTGTTAAATTGTCTAAACTAATTGAACTGAGAAAAACGTCTTAACTATTATACATGTTTCGCCTCTTGAATTCAAACGACAGCTTATAATCTAAGGTTGTTGAACATATTAGTTAATGCTGCGACAATAGATTGACTACAAATTTGTGATTTGAGATTTAGAACGGTGCTTCATCAATTCCCTTTTTGATAGTCTGATTTCTTGTGATTCATAATTCTCTGCAGTTACCCTAAGCCTTGCGCTTTCTTTCATTGATATAATCTTCTTATTTACTTGCTTTTTAGTTAGTTTACTTATAATTTTTGATCATCATACTCACCACACATATTCTTCCTCTTACCTTAACTCTACTTACATTAATTTGTAGTGTAATTGTTTAGTTTTTTGTGGATTCGATCTTTTCTATACTATTGCATTTGCTGTGCATTTGGAGTGATTTATTTGGGTTAACAACCTGAATGTATCAGTTCTACAAGATTTTTAAATGTAACCAATTTGAAAAAAATGTAAAATGTTGTCTAGTATGTATGCATTCACATAACATCATTCATACATGTTGTACATAGACAAATAACTTCATTTTAAAAGTAATTTGAGAAAGAGAGATGTCATATACAAAATCCACAAAGAAGTGCATGGACAGAAATTATCCTTCTTGGCCGTTAATGAAGATGACCTACGACCACTTTTTGTATATCCATCGTTGTCCAACATGTTTTGCTAGGAAAGTTGTAGCCTGGTTCAAATATTCAGACATATTCTATAAGATTAGTAAATATATATATATATATATATATAAAGTTTCATAAGTTTAACATAGTGGGTTGTAGTTGGGTAAGTTAGAAAGCTTACCCAAGTTTTATTGATTTTTCTCTAGGAAGTTGTATTTCGATGAGTTGAAGTTGAGGTGGTGCATATGTTCCGTTTCCATTGCGTATAGGATCTACACTTGTATTGCCTTCAATCGTATTTGTTCTTTCATGAACCTCACACTGCAAGTGTTTATTTAACATGAATAAAAAGTTTCTACGTAACTAGTTTTTGTATTTTTTTTTTTTTATATATATATTATATAGAAGCATTTGCGTACCTTCTTTTGAAGTTTATTATTTTCTTTACGCATCATATCTACCATACTTTGTAGCTCTTGATTTTCTTTTTGGATAATTTGTCCCTTTAATATAATTAAACATGGTTGGTATAAAGATTAACAAAAAAATCAAAGGAAATATTTTAGTATTCTTAGCATTCCCAAATTACGAGCATATTTTGGTAACAAACCTTACGATTGAGTCCTCTGATTTCATCTGTCATAAGTTGATCCTGTAAAAAGAAAAAAGAAAAAATTCTGTGAGGACAAAGGCTATTGAAAGAGGGGGCACCAATAGCCTTTGTCCAAAATATGTCTCTTTTAATTTATTTTTTGAGTTTTCTGCAAAAAAATCCTTCAAATCACCATTTTTCTAATTTAACCCTCACCTCAAAAAATGCGTGTCAATTCTATGAAATAAATAAATAGTACGCAACATAATCCATCACCATCACCACCATAAAATTAGTAAAATTATGATAAATAATATATTAAATCGAATTCTTCGTCACGAGGAATCGAAATCTACTCTTACATAGAATGATTTAGGTTTTTTTTCATTCCTTCTCTTCCATAAGAATTGGGAATTTAACAAATTCTTTTAAAACATCTCATATATGTGATCGTAAAAACTCTTTAAAGATACATATATATGAGGGTTATATTGTGTATTCTTTTTTTTTTCTTCAGAATATCCCGTTTTATTTTATTTTTTGGTATAACATGTCAATTAATTTGAAGAAGTAGATGAATACATACCTTTTTTAGACGAACACCTTTTAGACTTGTTACTAGCTGGTTTTCAAGATTTTGTAGATCATTAGCATTCATTCCAGAAAGTTCTTCTCCAACCAGTTTCCTGCATTTTATTATAAATTAATTTTATAATCCTTTTGGGAATGGAATATAAATTTTTCTGACAAACTCTATTTCTGTCAAGTTCTATTTGTTTTCGCTTGCGAATTCTAACACTTTTTTTTTTCCTTGTAATTGATAATTTTGGAACTAACCTGTGGAGGGATAAGAGCTCTTACCTGTGGCATTCTTGTAGATACTGGAGCTGCTGCTGCAAACTCGCGACCTCTCTTTCCCAAAACTAATAACATGAAGAGAAACCTATTGATTTGCATATAGATGAATATATTAAAGTACCCCTATATTACAGATATTTATCTATAATTTTGTGGCCTCAAATTCGAGCTTTGTGTGCTTTAGACTCATGAGAGAATATGCTCAGGTAATTAAGCAATAAATATAAAAGAAAATTGGATAATATGGTAGTTTTTATGTGCGTATATCCTTAATTAATTAAGCAATAAATATAAGAGAAAATTGGATAATAAAATAGATTTTATGTTTTAATTGACAATTTAGGTAGTTTTGCCTAATTGATATTTTTTGGGTAGTTTTTACAAAAGCATAAAAATTACAAAGACATCCTAAATATAACCTTAAACAAGTGGCCTCTTGCCCCATGGAATAGTAAACTAATATTGCACTAAGACGGCTACAAGATTGGGAATACTTGTCTAATCATTTTAGGGAGAATTGGAAAATTAAGTAGTTTTTAAGTTTTAATTGGTAGTTTAGATAGTTTTGTAGGTAATTTAAGTTTATGAGAGATATAGAGAGATAAAGATAACTAAAACTCTCATCCCTATTTCTTCAAAAAAACTACCATATAAACTACTCATTCTCAAAATAAAAACTTAAAACTACCTAATCTACCAATAAAAACTTAAAAACTACGTACTCTCATAAAAGACTCATTATTTTATTTGTAGTTTAAGAAAAACATTTTTGATTTATTTTATTTGTTGTTTTAAATTTTCAATTTAAATTTAATTCTTCTTTTGTTTTACCTTTTAACTATTTTTATTCTGCTGTTAGTTTTATTATTAGTGGAATATTTTTAATTAGATAAAAAAATTATGTTTTAAATTTAAAAAAACAAAAAATTAAATAATTTGTTAAACTATTTGTCAAAACTTTAAACGACAAATAAATTGAAACAGAAGAGTATATACAATCCAAGAGTATATACAATCCAGAGTATATACAATCCAAGAGTATATACAATCCGGAGATTGATAAATCGGAGGTGAACTGTCTTTTAAGATTGAATGAGTGTAACAATATTTGTATTTGTTTCATAGAGTCATAGACATTTTTGTCAGAAGTAAATTCAAATAAAAATAAATTTCTTAATGCATCATCACTCTGTGTCATTTCTTCTAATTAATTTGTGGACAACGCCTCATATCCCCTTGAACCTAAGTGCAATGGCCCGGAACAATAACTATTTGACTAACCAGAAATTTAATTTTGATAAACTTTGAAACTTAAAGACTATGCTCAAATTTTTTAATTTTTTTTTAAATGCCCATATTTGTGTACTTCAGGAAAGCAGAGCTTATGTTATTATCTCTTCTAACACAGTTATACTGGTATTAAAAAGATTCATCTAGATATTCGAAAGCATCAATACATCAAAATTAAGTTAGTTTTATGTATATTTAAAAGAAAAATATCAGAATACTATTTGTGAATATCCTTCTTCTAAGAAACTATTTAATCACGAAAAGAAAAACAATTTCATTAGAAAACCTTAATATTATGAACTATGAAGGTCTATATATATACTATTTTATCAATCCTAATGAAATAAATTATAATATACAAAAAAAATGGAAACAAATACCTTTATCTCTGAGGCATGATTCAGTAGTTGATGCTGCTCCTCTTTTACTCTGTTGTACCGCTCAATGATACTTTTCATACTAATCCGATTCGAAACGAAAATAAATAATAACAATATTATCAATAATACATTAACATATTAAAATGAACTCAACAGTAATCTAAGTAAAAGACAAAAGAACGGTACATGTAACTCAAATTTGTCGACTGGAAATTATTTTATTTTGCATAATTGAATAATCATTAGATATACAATTAGAGTACTTACAACAACAGTTCCTACAGACAATATATATAATAGCTATAATATTCTAATACTATTATTATAGAAATTTTAAAAATAACTTCAAAGTTATTTGATATTCAAGTAGATCCCATTTAAAATAATTTAGAGAACAAAAAGAAGATATCATAACTTGGAGATTTAAAAAAATAGGATTACAAATAAATGTAAAACATATTCTAAATTAAATTAAATATTATTGAAGGTAGTTTCAGTTTTTGTTATTATATTTGTTAAGAAATTTTGGGTTTATTATAAATAATTTATTGTTATTATTTCCTGATTTTATATATTGTCTGGGAACAATTCTAATTACTATTGTCCTATAGATAAATTAATATATTAATAGCACCCATAATATATTATGGATTTAGATTATTCAAAATATTTGACTAAAAAAAAGATATTAAAATCACTTATTTTATGACTTTAGGTTTAAAATGTTTATAAAAAATAAAATATATTTTTAAGAAATTACAACTTCCAATAATTTAGTTTCTTCGTCTCATTCTCGACATGTTATGTGACCAATTATAATCAGTTATAATATCCTAAATATGCAATTGTTTAAATGGAAATATAAATACAACAGAAAATTCTATATAAATATGGGTTGAGATCAGAGGAAAAACCATACGAAGTGAATCACATTCATCTACAAAATAATTACAGATGATTTTATAATGAATTTAAACACTCATTATAGATTATAGGATTTAGTTTAAATACCGTTATTTATAAATTAAAATCCAAAAACTTAATAATTGAAACCAAAACCGAACTGGAAACTGGATAAAACCTATTAATCATAAGATTAGAAAAGTTTGAAAACTGTAGAAAATATTATACCCTTAATACATTGTAAGATTACGCCATTAGTTTCAAACTCATGGCAATTAAATTTCATTCAAGCTGTTATATTTCTCTCCCAAAATTTTGGTTTTCGTGAAGCAATTTTTGTAAAACAATTTTTTTTTATAAATATAATTTTACATTCATACAAACAAGAATGCAACTAATTAAGGCTAAACAATATTTTGAAGAAGAAATCAACTACCAAACAACCACACACACACAAAAAAAAAGTTTTTACTTTAAATTGACATCGTTGGGAAATACGTTAATGTTGTTAAGTTGCATATCCCTTTTTCGTGGAGCCTTTACTCAATGTGGTTTATACTTAAGGGTTATCTAACCAAAACATATGTAAACGTAGGTGACAAGCAAATATGAGAAGTATTTTCAAAATACATTGCTGAACTTGGTGATTTGAAAACCAAAAAAAAAATCTTTATGACTTAAGCGCGCATTATGCCTAAAAACCATATAGAGCAAAATGGACTATATTGCTGAACTTACCCTTCAGTCTTTCACAAAAAAAAAAAAAAAA
>VBRH01000696.1:241-11319 GCA_014578085.1 Cardamine resedifolia | reverse complement strand
AAAAAAAAAAAAAGATAAGAAGCTTCTTTGATTTTTTCCCTTCGCTAGTGTCATATATGGCAAGCGGTTTGAGAACAAAACCACTGCTGGTTTTATTATTTTATTACCTTACATAGTTTTAATAAAGCCTCGCTGCGCGAGTATACATAACCTTTCGTACTCGCTTCGGTATGCGCAAGTCTGATTTAGTCACATCATTGACCTCGAAAGTGGCTGAGATCGCGAGGAGAAGAATCTGCTGAGCATGTGAAGAGCGAGTAGAAAGAAATGTACGCACGAGCGCGTGAGCTTTAAATATCCTAGGACTCTCAGGTTCTACCACGAATCGTGGGGCGTTAAAACAAGGTGGTATTGAAACATGCAATAGATGATTGACACGTGAATAGTTTAAGAGATGCTTTTGTTAGTCCGAGGGGTATTTTCGGTATTTAATGTAATATACTTTGGCTTTTGGCAGAGTTTGTGCTGTACTTACACTGTTGTCCGATGAAACTCAAACCCCACTATTTATCTATTTTTTATTCCAATTTAGCTTTTTGGTGGCATTATTATTTCTGGTTTTGATATTTTTGAGGTTTTTATAAAGTCGGGTAGAGGACACTTTTGGACTATTATATGTTTAATATATTATCTTCAATTTCAATCCTCGGTCGTTAGTTGAGTTAAGTTAAGGATACATAATTGTGGCTACTAACGAAAGAAGAGTAAATGATTTATCAAAATTTCTAGGGTGTTTTGGAGAATTGAGTAGTTTTTATATTTTTTTTAAGGTGGGTAGATATTTTTTAAGTTTTAATTTGTAAAATAAATAGTTTTTATAGTAGTTTTAAAAAAAATATGGGGTATTAAAGTAAAAACTACCGTAAAACATAAACTTCTCTAAAAACTTCCCAATTCTCTAATAAAAACTATCTATTTCTCTAATTTCCTCAAAATTTTAATAGCATTCGTGTGGGAAGTTAGAAGATTATATGCTATCAATAACACCATTTACCGTTCTTGAACATGAAAAAGTGAAAAATACACATAAACCGTTTTACAACAACCTGTTTTCTTTTAACCATTTTACAAAAATAAAATAAAAAAATCAACTTATTCTTTTGTTTAAAATGGTATTGAATTCTCCATTTGTAGACCAATGATAAATAGGTAGGAATGGCAGGACCTAAACGAGCTAGGGTTCGGAGAATGATTGTTCACTAAAGAAAAAAGGTCTTGGTTAAAAGGTTCTTCACTTAAAAGCTAAAATTGTTATACTCAACATTCTAACAAATCAAGTAAAGGTTAGTCTAGAGGTCTTTAACCAGTACAAATATAATTGAAGCAGTGCCGACTTGACAGTTATTATACGTAGATGGCTCTACCTCACAACACGGATCCAAAATTGTCATAAGGCGATGCACCAACCAGAGAGATGTTAGAACAATTATGTTGTCTCAATTTCAAACCACGAACAATGAACCTAAATATGACGCATTAGTCGCCGGCATGTGTTTAGCCTACGCAGTCGGTGCTGAGCACTTCAAAGCACGTTGCGATTCTCAGCTCATGGCTAGACAGTTCAATGGAGATTTTGATGCAAAAAAATGAAAGAATGGATGTATTTCATCTAGTTCAGCGGTTAGCAAAGAAATTCACAACTTTCGAGCTCGTCAAGATTCCTAGGAATGAAAGCACATCGACAGATGCACCTGCATCACTTGCAACAACAACCAATCCGTATCTACGTCGGTCCATACCAGATGAAGCCATCAATAGACCCATCATTTAACTACCATGAGGAGTATGCGAATTTCAGAACAGGATGATAACATGGAAGAAGATAAGGAAGTACCCGTTCCATTCGATGTAGAAGACACCTTGGCATTAATAGATTGACGTGATCCTATTAAGTTATAAATAACGGATGGAAGGGAACCGACGACAAATGGGCTGCTTGGCGCCTCAGAGCAAGATCGGCACATTACACAATGATTTCCGATGACTTATACCCAATGTTCTAAAATACACTATACGGTAGACGTACGACAGAGCACCGTATAACGTATACACGTATATATGACCATTTATGCGGGGACTATACGGTGGATTTTTTTTTTGTAAGAAAAATATAGACATAAATATTTTCAAAATATGCATATGAAATAAAAAAATTTATAATAACAATAAAACACAAGAATAGTAATCATAATGAATACTATACATGAATATCAAAATATTTAAAATTTTCACTTTTACAAAACATTTAAATGATGATAAAGTTATTTCATAGTTAATTTTAAGCATGAAAATAATAGAAAAAGAATGACAAAGTTATTTCATAGTTAATTTTTTTATAGCAAAATTAGTAGTTTGTTAAGTTTTTATTTCAAAACATTAACAAAATGACAAAGGTTTTATTTTTGAGCCTTTAAAAAATGTCGTATATGCGGACTTTACCATATGTACACCGTATATACGGAACGTATAGCTTTCACCGTATTAAACAATTGTATAGCTGTAATACAATACGACTTCTCACTCTACATCGTTTATATACCGAATATACGGCAGTACATGACGTATTTTAGAACACTTCTTATACCGGTGGAGGTCATCCGGAATATTGTTGTATTGCATCGATGGAAAAGAAACCGTAAGAGTAATGGCAAAAACTCATGAAGGTGCATGACACAATCACTTTGGAGGTCGGGCTTTAGCATTACAAATTCGAAAACATGGGTATTATTGGTCGACCATGGTTACAGAATGTGAAAAGTCCACAGCTCGATGCGAGAAGTGCTAAAGACATACCCGCATGATTAACGCCCTAACCGAGCTTTTGACAACTGGTGCAACACCTTATCCATTTATGTGATGGGTAATGCATATCATAGGTCCCTTGCCAAGTTCGAACCAAAAATGATATGTACTCGTCCTTACTGATTATTTCACCAAGTGGGTAGAAGGCAAAGCATACAAGACCATCACTAAAGACGAAGTTCAAAATTTCCTTTGGGAAAATGTTATCTGCCAGTTTACTATATGAGACTGTCACTGATAATGGTTCCAACTTAACGTCTACAAAGATTGAAGGTTTTTGTGAAAAGTGGAGAATCATGCTAAGCAAGTTAACCCCTCGATACCCGCAAGGCAATGGACCAATGGCCAGGCCGACGCAACCAATAAAATCATACTTGATGGACTCAAGAAATGTCTCGAGAAAAAGAAGGGCAACTGGGCAAACAAACTAGAAGGAGTTTTGTGGTCATACCGAACTACGCCACGCCGAGGTACCAACATATAGCCCTTTTCCTTAGCACCTGGAGTGGAAGCACTTGAACTGGTGATTATGTGTTTATCAACACATCAATTACCTAATGTGCATACTACCACAATCGAATGGTATGTCGATGTAACACTTTAGGATCGAACCCACAAAAAACTTTAATAACATACTAGGAATGCATGTATTCAATTAAGCTAAACAAAATGATTGATTTGGTCTATGACTAATTCATATCAAGAGCTAAGTAACTAATAATCAAGATTAAACAAGAGAGTGCTAAAACATGATTGATAACAATATGATAAAGCAATGAGTCAAGGGCTATGCAAATGATTTAGATTAGATGATGAATATCTAATGATGGTTTGAAAAAACTATTAACACAATCCTAGGTCATGGATCACTAATCAAGACTAATTCATTTCTATGGCACTAATTATCTTAATTAAGTCAAACTTCTATTTGCTAATCAAGGTATCAATGGGCATAAATAAAAAATCCAATCAAACCACTAAACACCCTAACATCAATCTCCATTGCCTAGGGAAGAAAAGCTCATTCAAGTTTTTTTTCAAGCATTCCATCAAACACCTTCCAAGCATGAAATCCTACTGATATATTGATCTAGATTCAAGAGATACAGTTAGCATTACTAGCAACCTAAATGAAGGATAACCAAATATCTAGTCCTAAGCATCATCTTTAACTCATCAAATCATCATAATCTACCAAGCGCTTAACTAACCTATTGACTTCTCACTAGCCATGATGAATACACAAAGACACATGATGATACTTTGCATAATCATGATAGATTAGTTAAGATACATGTAAATCTAAAAGAGAAACTAGATAGATTGCATAAAAGAAATTAAGATCCAATAAAAATTGTTCTTAGATCCAAAAGAGGCAAATAGATTTGAATAATAGAGAGTTAGTCTTCAAAATTAGGTCTAAAAGGGTAGATTGACATACGTGGATGCGGAACGGGTCGATCCAGGAAAAACCGAGTCGGATCCAAAACAAGGGGGCAGTCAAAGACACGCCCAACGGCCTGTTTCAGCGGCCTGGGCCGCTAGGAACAACATGTGTCAATGCCAGCAGATTGTTCAGCGACCAGTTGGCCGCTTCCAAATCCACTTCCGTTTTGACCTAAATTCTTCATTTTTTATGCTCTATAATCTAATCATGGTGGTTTCTCAAATGATTGAGATTTTCTCGGCACTTCTCATGAATCTTTTAGAACCTCCATGTCTACGCTCCAAGTCTCCAAATCTTCAAATCTTCAAACCACCTAAAAAGGACACAAAACTATGCAAATGCCCGATATATAATATAACACTCTAAAATGCATGATAATGCATAAGTGGGACTAAAATGCACATATGCAACTCCTAAACGATGCAAGATGAGACTAAAGTGTTGAAAACAAGGGTTAGAAACACATAAACACCATAAATATCAACTCCCCCAACTTATCCTTGTCCGCAAGCAAACAAGAAGGAACAGTTAGAGGAGAGGTTTGAAAAGCAGGGACTCAAAATCACAAAGTATCAAATGAAGGATTAAACATATTGCCCTCAAAGATAGTTAAAAGGTGTAAGAATAATCATCTTACTCTTGCGTATTTCTCCATGCTCATCTTAATGGAAACATCTAATGCAACCCCTAGACTTAAGCAAAAAACTCACAATCAAATCGAAACGTCTCTTTAACATTCATTCTAAGTGTTTAGTGCAGTCTCGCACATGGAATCAAATCGTTCTCAATCGATTTTGAGTGAAAGGTTTTTTGAGGTTGTTTCAAAAGAGTTTTTCTTTGGTAGTTTGCTCTCAAGACATAGGCATGCTTAGAGAAATGCAAAATCTATCTAGAAAAGGGAAAAATTGGTGCATAAAAAGTTATACATCTCGTTGAATATACATAAATCCTAGCTTCTACCATTTTGCACATTATTTTCTTTCTCTTTTTAATCCCAAACCAATAGACTCTTTGGTCTTTTTACATAGCCTCATGATCAATCTCTTTTCGTGGTCACCTAGGAAAAAACTTTTACTTTAACACTTAGTTATTTTCTATCTCTTTTTTTTTTGTTTCACATACTTATTTAATTGTAAACTCTTAGGGAAATTTTTTTCTTTTTCGAACATTGAGACTTAGATCTTCTTAACTTATCAATTTATTTCCTAGGGACTCCTTTTCATACCATTGATCAATCCTTATTTTCACCTTTTTTTTTTCCAAACCCAAACCAAATAATTAATCTGACCACCCAAATATTTCATTCCCATCTTAATCGCTAGTCCTTTAATGTTCCAAGAACTAGCTAAAACGAGAATTAATCATTTGTCATTTCTGATACTCTCAAGATTTTGCAAATTATATCATTGTCAACAAATACCTCACTCTTCAATGAATCAAGGGTTCTAAAGGAAATGGATAAGGTAAAGGGTAGGGAACCATTCTAAAGATGAAAATGACCATTCTTGTTAGCACAAGGGTGGTAAAATGAATAACAAAAATTGAATGTGTCTTATAGACAATCATGTGACGTATTTGAACTCCCTAAACGAGAAACTTAGATTTAAATTAAGCTCAAATTCATAGAGATGCTTCAAAGATTAATGCAAGCTTCACAAAAGTAGGAATTGTTTTTTGAAAGACGTAAATGTCCAAACATGAATTTTTCATTTTTTTCCAAGGTGGTGAAGAAAAAAATAACTATGACTAAGATCAACGATCTTAATTTTAAACTTGAACTTTTACAAGAAAATCTCATCATTTTCCCCTATGCATATGCAAATGCAAACTTATATGCTTTTAGACTTGATCCTATTATAAAAATGAAATTATATGCTTCTTTTTGTGTGTTTTCAAATATTTCAATTTTTTGGCTTTTTCAATGCATATGTTTATGTACACTTCAAGACTCAAGAGATATGAAAACAAAAACGAGTACATGATTAGTAGACGGTTCTCTCCCCCGAACTAACTTCACAATGTCTCGGTATGAAATAGAATTCAAGAAAGAGACCAAAACACACAAAATGCAAAAGGAAAAAAAAGTAATGAACAAAAGAGAATGTTATATACAAGGGAGTGAGAGATCCATAACTTGGCCCTAGTCGAGAGTCTTAGGAAGATGATTCAAAGGAGAAATTTTGGAACTCCTTGGTGGGTCCTTGAATGTGGAACGAGTTTTGAGAAGTAGATTTATGCGTGTTCCATTACCATATAACTCGATACTTAACATTCTTTTCATGATCTCTTAGAAACCCACTTGACCTTGTTCCTTTATTTTCGGATGGATAAACTCAATGACCAAAGCAATCGATTTTGACATTCTTTTGCAGTTTACTTTATACTAAATTGTTCCATCTATGTACCTTAATAGATGTAAGGTCATTTTTAAAGAAGGCTTGCGCCCATTTGACACGTTGTTATCATTCTTTGTGGCATCCAAATTCTTCTTCTCTATGCTCTTGAGGTTCTTCTTTGGTGATGGTGGGTGGGCCTCTTTGTGATCCTCCTTGAACATCTCCACTGTATTTGCAAATAGAAAGTCAATGTAATTCCCATCAAAGAACTCATAATAGTTGTCAAATTTCTCTAGTGGTGGAGGTTTTTCTTTCAGTTTGTCAACTGTAGCATCCTACTTATTACCCATAAACTCCTTGTAGTCCTCCTTGCTTCCTATCTTTTCATTTTTGATTGGACTTGAAATGGAAGTTTTGGGTCATATAGAGACACTTCATCCTTAGGGGTTCCCTTCTTTACAACTTTCTTGGACATGTTACTCCCTCTTTTGGTTATTTTCTTCACCTTCCCATCATTCTTAACAATCGTGTGTTCATCAATTAGAGATAAGAGGGGTCTATCAATCTCCTTAATGACTTCTTCATTCTCCTCCAATTGGCTTGTTAAGTTGTTTTTAGTTGAGTTTCAACTTCCTCTTCACACTTCAATGAAATTCATTGCAATACTCTTCTCTTAGTCTTTTTTAAGCGGAGGTGGGTTAATTGATTTAGTGATGAAGAGAGTTCACATTAGATGCAAGGCTCTCAAATTTTCTATTGAGCTTATTATAAGAAGAGATTACTTCTGCAACTAGTAAATCTAAGGTCCTCAAGTGAGGCCAAACTTCCAATCTTCCCATTAAGCTCATTGTAGATTCCATCTATCTTGGTATGCATCTCAATAAACTTTTCACTAAAATCCGCATTACCAAGGCTCTCAAACATTTCTCTTGACCTTGAAAGTTTTTATTTCCTTGGGTTTGATGTGGAACTTGGTAGTTGGAGGTAAGAAGATCCCCTTAAACAAAATCCCCTTGTATGATTCTGTAACACCTGATTCTTATACCAAATTGTGACACCCATTCTGATACAAAATTGTAATACCCGGTTCCTAGAAAGACCCTAGTCAACGTGTTGAATATTCAGTGATATGCAAATCGTCTTCTAACTCCTCAAGGTTCACCGGAAAACTACTCTTAAAGTTGGGCGGTAGCGGAATCCGATATGCAAAGTTCGTCTCAGTAGAACGGCCATAACTTTCTAACCATAGTCCCGAATTGGGATCTGCTTGAGGCTATGACTAGTTATTGATGTTCTGTATCTCTCCATGTAGTTTAATAGGAAAAGGAATCCATTTTCTCTTCCATTTCTCCTTTCTCCCAGAACTGGTCGGATATGTCTTTTCCTTATTATTATTCTTCTTTCCCTCTTTCTCTCTTTCTCTCTTTCTCTCCTTTCTCTCTTTTCTCTCTTCTTCTCATGATATCTCTTTCTATGATAAGGAAGCACGGAATTGATGAGGTTAAAATCCTAAGAGTTCCTTATATATGCCTCCTTATTAATCTATGCGATTGGCTTAGCGGGCTTTTAATAGGCCTTGACACTGTAATCCAAATTTATGGGATCGAGATGTTACAATTCTCTCCCACTTAATTGAAATTCGTCCTCAAATTTTTGGCATGTGCTTTTCATACATAAGAATAAGCTCGATTGGTGCACACAAAATTCTCTGCAATGTGGCATCCTTCCACATTGCTATCTAATGCTTCCTTGAATACATTATCAAGAGAATCACTATCCTCCCTCAGAACTGTCTCCCGGGTCATAATCGATTTGACATAACATGGGGCTCTGATACCAAATTGTAACACCCGATTCTTATACCAAATTGTGACACCCGCTCTGATACCAAATTATAATACATGGTTCCAAGCAAGACCCTGGTCAACATATTGACTTTCCATTGATATGTAAATCGTCTTCTAACTCCTTACGGTTTACCGGGAAACTACTCTTAAAGTTGGACGGTGGCGAAATCCGATCTGCAAAGATCCGTCTCAGTAGAACGACCATAATTTTTTGATCATAGCCCCGAATTGGGATCTGCTTGCAGCTATGACTAGCTATTGATGTCATGTATCTCTCCATGAAGTTTAAGAGGAAATAACCACAGCGTGGACAACATCGATGATCTAGCTCTTCTTTCTTTTTCTCCCTTTCTCTTGGCGCCTTGGGTTGCTTTTACTTTTAAGCGGTGAGGTAGATGCTTACATATATATATGCACACATATCATGTTTTCCTTTTCGTGGGCCTTAATGGACTTTAAGCTTCACAAGAGAAAGTGGAAGCTATATCGGGATGTTACACTTGGCCATTTATGTTTGGCTTTTGGCAACATCAAATAATTTTCTGAGAAAATTTCTAAAGATATGCGGAATATTCTTTCATGATATAAATCGTCTTTTAAATAATCATAGAAGTGGCGATGTAAAAATATCATCACTTTTTTTTTATGACGTCGTTTTCGACGGATCGATGGTACGTATTAAAAAAATTATTCGCTTTTACATATATTTTTGCATCTAACGTCCATAGTGATATAATATTTTCCACAGACATCAAGGGCAGTGATATCAAACTTTGCCAAATTCAAAATGATGACTATATAAATAATAATACAATTTGGTAACCATAAATTTCATGAAAACTTTATAATTTTTCTTTTAAAGACAAATAATCGTAAGATTAAAATCTTGAAAATATGAATATTATAAGCCATTATAAAACCAAAAATTAAACTCAATTACTTTAACATGCATAGTCTTCCATATAATTGTAAATGAGGCAGAATTTTTGATAGAATCGAGGAGGCAGAGCATACCAGATGATCTAAAAGACATATCTTATCATATGATCGTGGAGGCCGAGCTTGCCATTTTGATGAAAACAATAGATCTTAATTTATGACATAGGAGACATAACCTACCATATGATCAAAGAGGAGGTATAATCTTCTATTCTGAAAATAACATATGTAACTTTAAATAAATTTAAATAAATTCAACATAATTTAAATGTTACCTCAAAAATTTGAACAGACAAAGAGTCGTTTATACTTCAAAATATAAGAACAAATAAAGAGTTTATTCGTGCATATAACATGTTGTAAATCTATAGTATAATAATAGGATATTCTTTAATTATATATACATATATGTATATGTATAAATGATAATATGTATATGTCTTTAAAAGAACAAGAAAGAAAAACACTAAACGAAACAAATAAAAGCAGTTACAAAAAAGGTAAATTCTCTCTATTGAAATCCTAAGAGCATCCACATTGTTAGTCTCTCAAAAAGTCTCTGAAAAGCTATAAAATAAAAATAATATGAATATCTAAAAAAAGGTGAAAACCCCATGGATGAATCTCTTAAATGTGGATGCTCTAAGTGCGCTTGACACAACCTTTCGATCTCAGTGTTTTCCGGCCGGTGTCTGGCGTCTATGACGGTTTCGTGCCTCTTTTAGTTGTTTTTATTTTCATATTTTATTTTATTTTATTGTGTTTGTTTGTTTGACTAAGTCCTGATCCTTCCGATGGATTTCTCCTAATTTCATGATTGATGTCTTCATCTTTGTGTTCGGAGATTGATGGCGTCAATGTCTAACACAACAACTCTTTATAAAAGTTTAGAAGTGTTCGTTGGGGTAATGGGAATTTTGAAGATACATATTAATAAGCGGCCCTTTGGAATCATTGATGATTTTCATCCATACTATGATGGTTTGGATGATACGATTGTCTCCACACGAGGCAAATCATTTTCAAAGGATACTGCAATTTCTCTTGAAGCAATTTACCTCAATTATCACCCTTTACTTTCTTCTCAAAACGATTGAATGGGTGTTTCTTTCCTCTCCAAACACGAGGTGTTTTTCGCTTGATGATGGGTGGTTTTCCCTTAGAATCATCAGCTGATTTTTTCATGAGGTATTCGATGGTGTTATCATGTCGGTCACTGGCCATTTCCTTCAGTTGGATAAAAATTTCGTTGGATCACATGTTTTGCTCTTACAACCTGTTGAAATCCTGACAGATTTACTTTGGAAACAACCATTATGGGAACTACCATAGAGAATGCGAAAGATCAGAGACGAATATTGAAACAACCGCTTTTTTTTTTTTTAATAATAATAATATTCCCATTAATATTATTACACAAAACCGCGATAACGATTTAAACATTCAACAATAAAATGCACAACAACACAGTTTACAGCTCAACACGAGCTAATCATCCCCTCTTCGCCGAGTCCTAACCATCCTCAATTTGCCGCCTCGATTCCACGATCATTCTTTATCTTTACATGCATCGACAAAAGTGATGCATCAACATTTGGCTAGCCAAACGCTGAGTGAGATTGATCATCCCAACAACATGCTACCCGAAAACATCAAACAATCAAACAACCAAAACAACACGAAGAAAATAATTAACCACAAATTAAA
>VBRH01000695.1:71976-82686 GCA_014578085.1 Cardamine resedifolia | reverse complement strand
TACATGTTATATTTTTATTCTAAATTTAGTAGACAAAATAAATCTCTATCAAGTAAAAACATAGGATATATTTTTCAATATATTTAATAATGTTGTAATAATAAATCTCTATCTGCTAAATAAAAATAATCATGTTATAATAACTTGGTAGCTTTTGAAACTCTATAGATAAATCTGCAAAAAATTTAGTATCCATCAAAATTTTTGTTATAAATAATTTTGATTCAAAATAACTTATGTAAAATAAATATGAAAGAAATATATGTAATGCGTTCGAAGGAAATGAAAATTAAAAACTATATAATGTTAAAATAAAATTTAGAATCAAACTCTTACCATCATTTTGTCTCAATTGATTTTTTTAACTTATGCAAGAAAATAAAAATATATATTAAATTTTAAATTTTGAGATATGATAAAGTAGGATGAGAGAGGATGAGAACTGATGGAAGTTACATTTTAGATATATAAATTAAAAGAGTTAATTTGTAATAAATATTGATATATGTAACCGAAAAGTAATTAAGTATGAGAGTTACAAGTTTGTTCACAAAATCAAAAAAGTAGTATAATTGTTAGAAGACAATTCTTCTAATTTTTTTTAGATAAAATATAATTACGCTAATTAAATAAAAATTATCTCTTATTTTATATGCATGGAATATTATATAGAATATTATTTTTAAGTAAAATGTTCAATAGTAGTATATTTAAGCATCTATACAAATTAGCTATTATTTTATATGCATGAATATTATTCTTAAGTAAAATGTTCAATATGGTATGGTGAACTAATTTTTTTTTTTATCTTTGAATGAAAATAATTTATATTAGGATGGTGAAGAGTTTCAATTTAATAATATGTTATTAATTTTAATTCATTAAAAGCTGTTAATAAAGCAATATATATATTTAGTTATAAAAGATTTTAATTCATTATATTAATTTCATTTGAAATTCTGGGTGGAAGAATATTAATTGTCTTTATTTTGTATTTTAAATTTGGAAGTGTTTAACTTATTGGTAATTGGTTAGTTAGAAATAATTAAAGGAAAATAAAAGAAATTTAGGAAGGAGGAAATAAGTCAAGGTTTTTTTTTTTGGAATGATTTAATTGTCTTTATTTTGATTTTTTTATATTTAAAATGGTTTAATTTATTGGTTGGTTAGAATAAATAAAAATTAAATCAAATAAATTTAGGGAGGAGAAAATGTGTGTGTGTGTTTTCTTTTTTTGGTTAGAATGAATAAAATCTAAATAAAAGAAATTTAGGAAGGAGGAAATGTGTCATAGTTTTTTTAAAAAAATTTGCAATTCTTTAGTTGTCTTTATTTTGTATTCTTAATTTAAAATGGGTTAATTTATTGGTGTTTAATTAGTTGGTTATAATAAATAAAAAAAATAAGGAGAAGTTGACACATGACAACTTTTCATAGCTCCACAAAAATGTAATTCTACTTTATTTGATAAGATGTGAGTAAGAAAATATTAAAACGCTTGTGATTTTTTTGGTTTTTCCATTTGGCCTTGAATCTAAAGTACTATACCTATGCGCCGTTATGCGCCCAAACCTTGTCACGACTCTTTTAGTTTTGAGAATTGGTTGAAATAAAAAAAGTACTTATTAATTTAACCCAAAAAAAAAAAGTACTTAGTAGGATCTAAAATAGATATGCACCCTTGCTTATTTCTTTTTGATAATCGGGGTCAAGTCCACAATCATACTCTACAAGTAAGTCTAGCTTAGAGTACTAATTTCAAAACGTTTCAATTTTCCCTTTAAAGAAACCATCAAAATTAACGATGGGTATTAGTGTGGTATCCAAGAAATTTAGTGTCCTATTATAGAAACTTGCAATATATTTAATTATCCGTATCTTGTCTACATTTAGTATATGGGATTACAATGTCTTTAACTTAATTCCCGCAGATCACTAAAATTGGTCCGTTGTCTGAAAACACATGATAGTTTTGTAGTATGGATAAGGACCAATGTCTATATTTTATATCACTACTCATAAGTCAGAACTAGCACATATGATCTGAGTTTCGTTCTTTCTACAACAAAACTCTTTAGAAGATAAAACACAAATCATTTCATGTTTATGCCAAGATTCATAGCTATTTTAACTGTAACGCCATTTCCAAGACTAATCCTTGCGAGTATGTTGCAATGCTTTGAAATGCTGCAACACCTTTCAAATTAGCCAAACTGCTCCAAAACTTGTTACAAAGCTACCGCGATGGCTAGTGTTTCTTCTTACCGCCTCCTTTCTTCTTTCCTTTACTCTTCTTTTTACCATTTTTCTTATGCCCTCTACTCTTATTGCCTCCTCCTTCTCCTCCTTCTCCTCCTCCTCCCATGTTCTCGCTCTTACGACGATTGTTCATCTTGTAATCTCTGTCATTATTAACTGAAGAACCCGAACGTAGCATATGCCTAACATCAAGAACACCGCCTTTGAAATTCCCTACAGTTGACTTCAAAACTCTCTCCTCTGGAGTACGCTTTCTCTCTGCGGGTTTCCTCGTACTTCCACCACCAAACTGTCCTCCAAATCTCCCAAGAATCGTATTCTACAAAACACCCAATAACAACAAATGAGACTAGTTGTTGTAATCGATCAAAGAAACAGAGTTTTTCATCATGTAAAAAATCTCACATGTTCCAACATCTTCTCTTCTCTTTCTTTCTGTTTCTTCATCTGTACTCGCGCTACACTCAGCGGTAACCTCTGCTTCTTTTGAGGCTACAATAAACAACAAAAATCAAATCTTCAAGCACTGATCCCACATAAACATCGTAACTTCATCAAAACTTTTCAAAGTGTGTACAAATCTCTACCTTTCCACCAAGTTCAGTCACTTTCTTGTTCTCCAATGCTTTCTTATCTTTCCATGTCATATACGACGAACCTTAACAAACCAACAAGTTTAACTCAAATGAACAACGAAACTTTGCATAATCACAATACATAGCGATCAAATTGAGAGAGAGTGTGTGTGTTACCAAAGAGCGCAACATCTTTCATAATCTTCTTAAAGCTCAAGTCTTCATTAATAGAATCCATGCCTTCCTTGCGATTATACATTTTCTGAGACCTAAAAAAAATAACGACAGAGGCTAAGGCATTGAAGCTTACCTATCTACAAGGAAGCGATTCCATATATTTAATTCGTTTATCATAAAACATCCAAATCAAAATTGGATTCCAGATTCCGACTAATTAAGGTGTGAACTAATAGTGATATCATCAATCTCATAACCTAATTTATCCTAAGACTACGTATTTCTTCAGAGATCGAATACTAACCTCAGATCTGAGTATTATGCAAAAGCACGATTGGCCTACAAGGAAAATTTAATTATATTGCTTGGCAGAGCGGTGATATTAGGGTTTAGGGTTTGGTTTCAATGGCGGATGCCATCTCCTGAGGAATGCGGCGGAGAAGGAAAGGTTCGTCGAATTAGTTTTTTTTTTTTCACAAGAAAAAATCTTTTGGGCTTTGTGGGCTTTTTTAGTAAATACAATGGACTTCGAAACTAAACCGTTTCCCAATTATAAATTTATAAGTTTGGGTTTAGTTCCCCCCATAATTTAGCTCAACTCTTTTTTTTTTGCTTATTTTGTAGTATAAAAACCGTAAATTTTGTATAACACCTACACATCGTGTATAAGCAATATAGCTTCTGTTATTTTTATTTTTGGGCTTCCAAGTGTCAGCAGTCTTCTTTTTCTTATTTTATAAAAAAACGTGAGTTTTTTTATTTATGATGGGAAATGAGTGACAAGAAACAAAATAATAATAATAATAATTTATGATGGGCCACACGCATGAATACATGATATGAAGTTACTGATACATTGCACAAGTCGGAATTTGGGGAGTTATCAGCTAGTATTGCTTATACACGACTACTTTTTTTTCTTTTTCTTTTGGTTAAAGGACTACTCCTATTTTCAAAAGATAAAACAATAAATAATTGATGTTATCGTTGTTAAAAATGGACCAACATATAATATATTAAACAGTATATAATCAAGAATTTACCGGTTCATACAAAACGGTTATTACTTTACATGGGCAGCTTGTTGGTTCTCAATTGTGTAGCATATTAAATTGGATAAATTGAGCAACAATCTCTACAGAGATTCTCATAAAAAAAAAGTCAATTGTTGGAAGAGTTGAGGAGGAAATGATTGATAGGCTAATTAGTCAATATCGTTTTTGACCAGATAAACGATAAAATTTGTTGGAGAAAAGAAAACCAGGAAATGAGAACGTAGAATATTGAATTGGAAATACCCTCATTGTTTTTTAGTTTAAGAAAAATATATATATCTTTGCTTTTGGACCATCTTCTCGTTACTCCACCACGTACATGAAACTCCACGTGGAATTGTATAAATTCACATTGTAATGATTAATGAAACAGAAATTAATATTGAATATAAATAACGTAGATTGTAATATAATAGCTGTACGAAAAAAATCAAAAAAAAAAGCAGTTCTCTGTAATATAATATTTTATAATTTTAGTTTGAAGTTTATGTATACCGTCAAAACATAACAAATAAACGTCCACAGACATTGCCCAAAAATCCATCACAAATTAAACATAAGTACTTTTCAAATTAATTTATAAAGAATAGTTTTATAATAATAAATTAATTGACCGAAAAAGTGCATGGAAGTTGAAATGAAGGTGAGAGTTGGGTGAGAAAGATGAGGAAATGTCCTCATTAATTTTGATAATTTTGACTAATTGTTTTGGGTGGTTGTTGGGCAGCCGCAATTTTTCACAATGTTGAGATGTAGGAGGCATTAAGGCATACTGCATACTGCATACACACACTCCTGTTCCCACCATTTATTTATTTATTTATTTTTGTCAAATATACGTCATCACTTATTCATATATATATTTTGTGATTTTTTATTATTTTATATTCAGAGATTAGCATTGTATTCATTTTATTATTAACAGAAATTATCATTGTAATTTACCATAACTTTTAATGGATAATAGAACATAAAATATCATTGGTAGAAAATGATTAAAATTTTTAAAATAGAAGAGACTATGTAGTTAAAAATAAAAAGACGTAATACAATTAGTAGATCTTCATTTATCATCAATTCATCAACAATACCGTCAATATATATATATATATATATAATACTAATAAATCCTTATTGTCGTGGTCTCCATATGGCGTAGGCTGTTTTTGGACTTTGTTCAAAAGTCGGCTGATAGCTCTAAAATGGCATTTGTATGTATATTACGTGAATCTAAAAGATGAATTGCTAAAGGAGTTATTAAAATTTTTGACTTCGATTAATGTTTCTGACTTTGTCAACGTAACTTTTGGATTTGTTATTATTGGTATAACTAAGTATTATTTTTGTCGAAACAAGATGAAGCGCAAGTTATATTGTGTTCGATTGATAAACAAAGTACCTTACTTGTCATTTAAATAAGTGTAATATGTAGTTTATGTATTTATGATTATAGATTCATTTCTTTAGGGGAACAAATCTACGATATATATAATGATATCATTTTGCAAAATAGAAAGGGGGAAAACCAAATATATAGAAAATACCAACAAGAAAACGCGCATCAATATTAAGGGTCCAAGGCAACATTAGGAACATATTTGCAGACAAACTAAGTCTATATTAAAAATATTTGCTAGACGGTATACTTTGGACCAGCGTTAGAAAAAAACGCACAAGCGAACAAAAAAAGTCGCAACCATCAATTTTTTTAAACTTGTGTTAAAGGCTAAAAAGTGGTCGGAGAGTGTAGTCAAACTGTATATAAGGTTTCCACAATAACGGAAAACGGAAAAAGTTAAACTATCTACATTATTGGCTTCTTGTTTATAATCATTAGAGACAATATTGAGTGAGCAATGTACGCAAAAAACTCCAATATAAGCTTGGTGATCTAAAATATGTGATCAGTCTCCACTCCAAATTAATCTTTGATATATGTTTGACGAGGAATGGTGTGGGTCTAAACAAAGTAACAAGTAACGATGATCGCTTTCTACAACTATGTATATCTTCAAAGCTAGCATTTTAGGTGTGGGTCGGTTATGCGATCTATTAACTTTTGTAACATATATATGAGACTACGACGTGCCTATACATGTACGTATACGGCTTGTCACATATCCTCCCTCCATATCACCCACAAAATTAGTGACGCTGACTGTTCCCATGCACTTCTCACTTATCACAGTAAAGTGAATTTTCTCTCTTTTATTTTGTAGGAAATAAGGAGAAATGACTATAGGGAAAACTATATTTAATTTTATTGATTATATCTGCTTAGAATCTGTTATATATGTAACTCAAATACAAACAAAAAAAATAACCTAGTAACCTTATACGTACCACTTCGAGGCTTTTTATCCATTTTTATCAAATAATTAAAAAATGAGCATGTGATTCTAAGTGAGAATATATATATATATATATATATATGTTATAGCTAGTATTTACAAAATATTTGTTTGTTTTATTTTACTTATATAACATAACATTCTATTTAACATGATATTGATGTTATTTTGTGTTATACTTGTAAACATAATTAAATAGCATTTAGTTATATATTTTAAAATGGCATAATACATTCTCATTTTACATATTTATTTCTCGATTATATTATGCTCATTTTTAGTAGTACGGTAAGATTGAATCGAATTTTAAGAAGAGATCAAGAAAAAAAACGTTGAAGGTGGCAGAAAGTCATTTCCATCTGTATTTTTTTTCGCTAAATGGTTACTCACTTAGTCACTTAATAATATTCCATACACGTGTCGTTTCATATTATATATTCTCAGCCAAAATATGGCTATTTTACCAATTCACTTTTTCATGACTGGAGGATTTAATTATGACTTAAGTTAATAGAAACTTATGAGGTATGAATTATGATTGCATGATGTGTGATTTGTAGGACATAATATAGAAAACATCTTATGAAAATCAATTGTTGGTTACTTGGTTTCTATATAAAATGATGAATCTTATTGAATCCGGATATAGAAATAAACATTCGAATATATTTGATTAATTTGTTAAGTTTCGTTTAAAGAATTTCGTGTCTCTATAATTAAGTGTAATATCAATTTTTGTTTAAAATTGAACTGAACAAGCTCATTTAAACAAATTCATCTAAATATACTCTTGTAAGTTAGTAATAAAAATCAAACTAAACTTAACAATTCAACGAGTAAATTAACAATTAATTTTGACAATATTAAAACAACTAACACATATATTTCAACGATGACATTCGTTCCATTCGTCACGTCACATAATTTCGTAAACTCTTTCCTTTTTCTTTTAATATTAACCATTGATCAAGATTGAACCCAAAAACAAGAGCGTATTGTTGCAGCTTTATTATTATTGTGGTATAATAAAAGCATTACTCGAATGTTTATAGATCCTTATTCGATCATGTTATATATACCTTATCTTATCAAAATAAAATGTTATATAACTTATATTGGATATATAACGGTTGCCTTTGCTTTTGCACTACCGAAACAATGTTGTTAATAACAAAAACGTTGATGTTTTTGATGGAAACAAATAACGCGTCGATGGTGTTTTCCTAGTAACGAGGAAAATAAGTAATAAGTACCAAGTCTACGGTAACTAATGGACGGCGCATGATCCGTGTTCTTATTTGGCTTTTGGATTTAGATTTCACAAGTAACTGAATCTCCTTGAGCTTTTGCAAAGTACAGATCCAGTCAAATCCTTCAAACGGTCGGTGCTTACGTGGCACCATCATTGGAGTATTCTCATATTTGGACGGAGATAGGGATATTTTTGTCTTTTCCCTTCTCCTTGTGTCAAGTTAAGACAATTTCCGCCTTTAGGAGTTTAGAAACACATAATCATGCGACTAAATTATGTGATTTATGTCCACATTGTTAATAATTTTTAAAAATATATATAAACTATTTGAGTTTATACCTGCTTCAGTACATTTTTCGCTCTTTTAGAGCCTACTTTCTAGTTCTACGTCTAAGTTAGAGATATGTAACGAAATTAATCTGTTAACCGGAATCAAACCGTTGCGGTTTCTTGATATTCTTCCTCGGTTTAGTGTTCCTTTGCACAAAGTTAAATAGTTACGTATGTGATGAAATCTTCATCTATGGAGAACTCTCCGAGCCGTTTCTCTGAATGGACACGTGGAGCTCACGAACCCGCCTACTAAATGTAAATACGTTTTCAGCTCGTGACATGTGGCCACATTGATGCTGTTCAAGTATGGCGAGTCACGGCTGCTCAGCCGAAGCTCCTTTCCGACCTCCGCATAAACCCACGGCGTCTCCTCCACACGTCTCTGTATCCAGCTCGACATTATTGACGCCGTCATCTTCACGTTATCTTGCTCTCTGTTATCTAGAACAACACCGGGAACTTTGGTGATTACGTCATCGGAATTCACGATTCTTAGAACCTTCGTGCCTTGATTCTCAAGGAGTTTCCGGAAGCATCTATTTCCGACACGTGGACCACCAAAAGATATGACGGTTACCATCGGCGCACGTTTAAACGTCGTCTTGATATCGTAGGCTGCTAGTGTCGCGATCGCAGCTCCGAGACTGTGTCCGGTTATCGTTAAACTTAACGGCTCGTCGCCGTAAGATTGGAGTAGCCTCGAGATCTCTTCTCGTACCATGTCTCTCAAGCTGTGGGCCCCTGAAGTGTACAAGCTTAAAAAGCCACTCTCGACCATGGGCCCAGAGTTAGACCCGTTTAGATTCGATCCAGTAGGCCCATTGGGGAGATGAGTTAGCGTGGCGCGAAGGTTCTCTAACCACTCGAGACACGTGGCGGTTCCGCGGAAAGAGATGACGACGTCTCTACGCCCAAGCCGCGAGATCTCCTCCTTGTCCTGGCATACTGCCACGTAACCTATCCAGCTGGATTGTGTAGACATCCAGCTAGGCGCTTTTTCAATCCAGCGTGGCAAGTTAATACCTGACGTGGCACGGAGGTTCTTCGTTAGTCGATAACCAGAATTCGGTAAACCAGATCGGTCTAACAAAGTGCTCCTCGGAAACCGGCACGTCGCGTACGTGGGAGACGAAGGATCAAAATCGAAGGATTGATAAGCTGATTCAACGAATTGACCGTACCGGAGAATCTCTCGCCGGAGATTTTCGTCCAATGGGTCTAAAAGACCATCCCAATTTTGAAGTCCCTGGTACTCCATCCATCTCCGGCCCAGCTTAACGGGACTATTCGAACCAGACGACGAGAATTCGCCGGAAATATGATCTTGGTTTAGCAGCAAACTCTCCCAGGTTTCTGGTTTAGGTAAAACCGGTGATCGGGAAGTAGAAATCGTAGGAGAAGGAAGAGTAAGTACGCATCGACAGTTACGATTCGACGTCGTACCATTTATATGAGAAATGACGTCATGTTTTGGTAGTGAAGGTACAACACAATGCGGACGTACGGGAGAAAGAGAGAGTCTCATTGTTGAGTGCTTTAAATTTTATAAAGATTTGATGTGATTAATCAAAGTTTTAAATTGCAGAGAATTGAGTTTCTCTGGTTATAGTAAAGGTGTAAGAAGACGAAAGATGAAGTGAAGAAGATAGAGAATAGGAAAATATGATGGATGAGAGAGAGAGAGGAAATGGTTCCTTTTATAGTGGAGATTAAGCCAAGTGAGAGAAATTGTGATCTATAGTGGAGTTATAAAGCTCTTTGAAAAGGAAAGGACTTGACCCTGAAAATTGTGGACTCTGCTTATATAAGTATATAGTTTTTAATCTAATGCTCTTATACACATTTTTTTTTTTTGTTTATTGTAATAATCCCATATACATTGGTACTTGATGGTGTGTATAACAAATTTAAAGGAGTTTTGGTGTATGTAAAAGCAATAAATAGACCCCAAACAAATAAAATCTAACAATAGATTTGTATTTAATGAAGAATGAGAACGATCTTTGATAAATTAAAGCCACGTTTATATATGTATAATATGTGGTACACAATACATAAGCTCTGATCTGTTTCTTCTTTCTTTCACTTAACGACCATGCACCCAAAAAAGAATGTGAAATCAATCTTTGAGATCATCAATGGTTATAAGTTATTACTTTTTAAATGAGACTAAACTGTCACATTATCTGTGTATTCAATAAAAGTGTATAAAATGATAATGAGATTGAGATACAAGAGCAATGGACGGCTCGGATGAGGAGAGAAAGGAGTGTGGATTGAAATAAAATATCTGACCGTCGCTTCCTACCAAGATTTGATTGGAGTATACACGTGGGAGTTCTCCAACGATACGGCTTATAAAGGTTTTGACACGTTAGCAACTATCACCAGCTCAGCTCGGCTTCTATCGGCTGTCTATGGTACTTTCGACTTTTAGCTATTCGCCGCCAATTGCAGTATTTGAATGGTGAAAAAAGTACGCACCTATATTTTTTAAAATACTATAAATAACAGTACACCAACTTTCATAATTACGCCTAATATTATGAAACATTACTACTCCCTCCATCCCAATTTATAAGTATTTTTAACTAAAAATACAGATATTAAGAAAAATGTTTTTAACCATACTTATTACTTTTAACTAAATTTTTTATTAAATTATTATTAAACAATAAAACAAAAAAACTGTGTAGATATTCTAATAT
>VBRH01000695.1:53313-64898 GCA_014578085.1 Cardamine resedifolia | reverse complement strand
TTTTTTTTTTTTTTTAAATATCTAAATTCTTAACACTTACAAAAAGCGGTGGATAAAAGTTCAAAAATAAATAAATAGAAGTAGCGGTGGATCCTGTTTAATGCATGGCGCCACTAGATTGACGAATATTAAGATTTTATCATAAACCATGAATAGTCGATTATAATTTGGTTGCAACAAGAAAAAAAGATCGATTAAAATTTAGTTATAAGTTATAACCAAACGAAATCTACGAAGTGTAGTAGATTAATATGAAGTGCTCCAATGGTTAAAAACTTGCATATATCGAGTTTATATTCTTTCAATGGTTTAATTTTATTGAATTATATATTTTTTCCTTCACATTTTTTTTAATATTATTAAAATAACAGAAAGAAATTGGGTCAAATATTTGAATTTTTTTCGCATATTTCAACGATTAGTGTGAAATTCGGCACGAATATCCTTCAATTATTAATCAAAACGGTGCGTTGTCTTGTGTCCAACTCAATTTGGCTTTCGTCATGAATCAAACGGGATAAGGTTTAACTTTTAGAAATCCGCAAATATCTTTGTAGAAAAAGTATAAACTCCGCAAATAAAGCAAGTTTCAAAGGATTTGATTGTACCATGGTACTTGCGTGGACAGTGGGTTTCTCAAAACTAGCATAGGTTGTTCTTGTTTTGTAAAGATTCTAAAACAAAGCAAAATAAATAGAATCTACTAGTATTATATACGGTGACGGTATCAAAAACATTAAATACTTAACTTTTTGCATGTTAAATTTCTGTCTAGTAAACGACGGAAACTGTATTTATATGATTTTCTTACCAAAATAGACAAAAATTTGTGCTGTCTCTTACGTCTCCATTCGAACCGTCTTCGTTAGTTCTTTGTATATCACATAACAATATGAGATGTAAAGTGCGAAATAATTAATAGTTATCTAAACGCTAAGTAGTTAAATTGAATAGTATATATTTAGTAAATATAAAAAGACAAAAAGAAAATAAATAAAAGCAAAACAAGTTGCGAAACCTTTATCCGGTTTTGTGTGTATTAAAATCATGAAATATATCATGCAAGTAAGTACAACCAGTTGCCTGTTGTCAGATGGGCTAACTATTAAATAAACCATATAAATATAAAATTGTTAAAATATTTTGTTTGACAATTATATGCTAACAACTCTATTGGGTTGAATGACGCAAAATGTTGCCAAGATGCATTCATGGTTTATATTAATAATATAACATAAGGAGATTTCGTTCAACTTGTGTACTTCGCGCCGTTGAAACAGAGATTCATGCACGCCTGCTGGTTTCCTTGTACTTATATATATCTTGGAAATTAATGATATCAAAACTGTAATATATATTTATATTCAATGTATGCATGTAGGTACGTACTTAGACACTGCTCTTGCTCATATGCATATATACATTCAAAGTCAGCTGGAGATATTTCATATCTTTGCTTCAACAAACTTCATTCTTTTTTTCTTTTTCTTTTTCTTTTAATCTTCCTCCTTGTTTTATATATGTTTTTTACGCGAATATGATTTTTATGTGAGAAAAAGTGCAATAGTTTTGTTTTGTTTTAGTCTGAATGTGAGTTTAAAATGCAAGGATTTTAAAGGGTTTTAATTCTTCTTGCGTAATTTGGGACTACAGATTTTAATTTTAGTCTGTCTTAAAGTAACTCAAACACTCTTAGTTTTAATAAAAAATAACTTTTTTTATTAATGTTTAGAAAATCTCTCTCAAAACTAAACACTCAAAGCTCTTAATGTTTGATGATATGATTATCACAACTCAACAATCATATTTATAGTGTTAGCACACTTTTGCTAATCCTATTTTTATTACTATTGCTATTAGAACTAGATAACTCCTAATTCTATTAGGAATCCCTTAAACTATCTCTTCTAGCTTCTTCTATAAATAGATAACTTGCTTCTCAAGTTACGAAATTATCCAACATTCTCTCCTTTAATTCCAACTTGAACTCCGAGAAGTTTGATCTCTTGAACTCCAAGTAGGCTTCTCATTTCTTTAAACTTGATCTTGTAGATCCATTTAAGCCCTATGGGCTTAACACCAACCGGCTTATCAACGAGCTCCCATGTCTCGTTCCTTATAATAGAATCAAGCTCGGCCTCCATTGCATCAACCCATTCACTCATGGTTTCGGCTTCAAGAAAGTTCTCCGGTTCACCGTCTATCGTAAGTAACAATTTTTCGCTTTCTTGATCTGCAAGTAACACATAATCGTCAAGGTACCTTGGTTGCGTTATGGTACGAGTGGACCTTCTCAAAATTTGTTGCGGCTGTTCCTCTTGATTTTCGTTGATGTTTTCTTCTTCTTCTCCCTCTTCTTGGTTTATAGGCTCTTGATCAGAATCTTGATGATCACCGTTTTGATCAATCTCTTGTCCGCCTCCATCTTCTATGATACCACCATGAGAGAACTTAAACATGCCCAGTTCACCATCTGCTTGTTTTGTTATAGAGGACCAATCCCAACTTTTATTCTCGTCGAAGACCACGTCTCTACTAACAATTACATTCCTTGTCACAGGATCATAGAGTCTATAAGCTTTAGAACCCGGCTCAGTTTCAAGATTAATCACACTCTTTGATCTCTCATCTAACTTCTTAAGATGTGGTCCATTGATTTTCGCATAAGCAATACAACCAAAAACTCTTAAATGTTCGATGTTGGGTTTCTTGGATATGAAGCTTTCGTAGGGAGTTTGACTCTTTAGTGCTTTCGTAGAAACTCTATGAATTATGTAGGTTGAATGACGTACAACTTCACCCCACAAATAATTCGGAATCTTCATTGCTTTAAGCATACTTCTTAACATCTCCATCAATGTTCGATTTCTTCTTTTGACCACTCCGTTTTGTTGTGGCGTGTATGGTGCGGTTAAATGTCTTGTGACTCCATTTTTCTCACAAAAACAATTAAATTCAGCTGAGATAAACTCTCCTCCTATATCGGTGCGAAATGTTTTGACGGCTAACCCGGTTTGTTTTTCAACAATCTCTTTGAACCTTTTAAACCGATCGAATGCCTCACTCTTTTCCTTTAGTAACATCGTCCACATGTACCTAGAAAAATCATCAATTAGGACGAAGACATACCGATTGTTTGCTGGTGTTGGTGGTAAGATTGGTCCGCATAGATCTCCATGGATCAACTCCAAAGCTTGTGCCGCACGAACGGTAGTTTTCGTCGGGAATGGAATTCTTGTTTGTTTTCCGGCTAAACGTGCATCGCATACATTCCTCTCATGTAAAACATGTGGCATTCCTACGACTATATCTTTCTCCACCATGTTATTCATGACACCAAAGCTCACATGTCCTAGCCGAGTATGCCACTTCCATGTAGTATCATCGCTTTGAACTTGTAAGCACTTAGGGTTATTTATTTTCATCGGAATCTTGTAGAGACGATTTGGTGATCTTGTTACTCGTACAAGCAATCTTCCATAAGGATCTCTTAGTGTTAATTAATCTCTTTTCATGTACACTTCACACCCGCTCTCAGTTGCTTGACCAAGACTTAATATGTTGTGTTTTAAGTCGAGTATGTAATAAATTTATTTGAGTGCTCTTTTTTCTCCGGTCTTGCACACAAAATTTATCGTACCCTTCCCAACAATATCAACATACGAGCCATCACCAAATTTTACCTTCCCTTGAATATTCTCATCTAAGCTTGAGAAAAATTCCTTGTTCCTCGGCATGTGATTATTCGCTCCGTTGTCCAAATACCAAACACTTGCATTGCCATTATCGATATCATAATTCTTCGGAATCACCTTATCTTCATTTAAAAACACAACCTTATGAACATAAAGAGCATCCGCTTCTTGAGTCTCATTTAAATTCATCTCTTGGTGTTTTATTGATTTCTCGGGACAAGTCGATGCAAAGTGACCCGGTTTATCACATCTCCAACATATTACTTTGGATCGATCTTTCTTGTCCTTTTGATTATTTTCTACGATTTCTCCTCCTTGGTTTTGGCCATTAGATCTCCCTCGACCCCTGCCTCTACCTCCACGACCTCTTCCTCTTCCTCGGAAATCTCCATAGCCTCCGCGGTAGCTTTGGTCATTGTTTGCATACATAAGTTTCCCTTGGTCTTCTCCTTGGATTTCTTCCCCTATTCGCTCTTCATACGCCTTTAGCCTTCCAACTATGTCTTCAAATCCCGTTGTAGGGAGGCTACAATGTGTATGTACTTGTTTCTAGGAAGTCCTTTTAAGAATTTCTTTACCAACTTAGTTTCTTCGATGTTTTCTCCTAATGCGGCTGATTTTTTATGTAAGACTTGAAATCTTTCTGGCAAAATCATCAACCAACTCGGTGTCGCTCATCTTTAACCTATCAAACTCTGTCATCAAGGTTTGAAGTCTTGCCTCTCGCACACGATCCGCGCCAAGGTGTCGTGATTTGATGGCCTCCCAAGTATCTTTTGATGCGGTTTGTTCTCCGACTTATAAGATGAGTGTTTCGGGGATGGATTGAAACAAGAGTGTCATCGCCACATCGTTCTTCTTTGGATCGATGGATCCCGGATCAATGGTCTCCCAAACATCGTTTACTCGCAGTAAGACTTTCATCGCCCAAACTGTGTAATTTGTCGATGTCAACATCGGACAATGAAGAGATGAGGATCCGACTTCTCTTGTCCGCAACTGAGTGTTAGTCACGTCTCCCATGGTTTGGATTCGTAGACTATAGGTTCGTAAAGTCTTTGTGATTTAGATCGATTAACCACAAAGCTTTGCTACCAATTCAAATCGCAAACTTTCTTAGAATTAAGAAGAATAACTTTCTTTATTAATGTTTAGAAAATCTCTCTCAAAACTAAACACTCAAAGCTCTTAATGTTTGATGATATGATTATCACAACTCAACAATTATATTTATAGTGTTAGCACACTTTTGCTAATCTTATTTTTATTTTTATTGCTATTATAACTAGATAACTCCTAATTCTATTAAAAATCTTTAAGCTATCTCTTCTAGCTTTTTCTATAAATAGATAACTTGCTTCTCAAATTACGAAATTATCCAACATGTTTTTCCCTCTTGTCCTATATGATTAAGTTTTTTTTTGTTTTTTTTATAAACCGTCGTATAATTTAACAAACAAAAATCGTTTAGTACTACTTTAGCCTTCTCCGAAAAACTGCTTTTGTGAAGGAAATTTAACAGCTAGTTATGGTTAATTTCTTGTTTTCTTGCTACACGCGGTGTGTGAACTAATAAATTTGCATGTAGTTACATACTTTTTGTTGTTGTTGTTAGTTAAAAACATGTAGTTACATGCTTGCAGGACCAAGTGATCAGAGCTATTATCATACATAAGGTAAGCCAAATTTAGAAAAATGCTTGATTTAACTTATCAGAGAAACACAATGTATTACTGATGTTCTAATTTCAAACTTCTAATTAAGTAGTAAATGGGTTTAAAAGAAGTAAGGATCTAAACCTATATATAAATATTTCATGTTATTTATATTTCTTGTGTTTTCCCTGCCAAATATTTGTTTTAAAAGTGAAATTTTGAATTTGGTAAAAATGGTTTTAGGCATTTGCAGTTTGCGCTATGCCTATTTTTGTTGCCAAATATTTGTTTTCGTATTTTGGGGTTCAAGGAAAATTAATACAATTTGTTCAAAAATACAAAAAACCACTGTTTCATTATATCTCTACGTATGTATATGTATCACTTATATCACAACAAGAAATGATCGAAATTCCGACCATCATTTTGGTCGGAATTTGGTGGGAATTGGAGTATTCTGACCAATTTCCGACGAAATAAAATTGGTCAGAATTTAAGAGTCGGAAACATATGTTGGTCAGAAATTGGTCAAAAAAATATTGATCGGAAATTCGTCAGAAAATTTCTGAAGAATTTTCGACCAATTTCCGACCAACTTAAAAAATTAGTCGGAAATTTATTTTTTTATAAAAAAAACTTTGAAAAAACGGAAATTATATAAAAAAAATTTAAAACATAAAGAAATTGGAAATATTTTTTTAAAAAACAAAAATTTGAAATTTAAAAAAATACCGAGAGATTTTAGACAAAATTTGAAATAATTTTTTTAAATTTTGTAATTTGAAAAAAACGGTGGAAATATTAGAGGTTTAGAGAAATTTATAAAATATAGAGAGATTTTAGAGAGACTTGAAATATTTAGAAAGTTTATAGAGATTTTAGAGAAAAGGTATAAAAAAAATTTAAAAGTTAAAAGTTATGAGTGTTTAGAGAATGAAAAATTGTGTGGGTTATATAGAAAAAAAATTGGTCGGAAATTGGTCAGAAATTATTTTTGATCTTATTGTTCCGACCAATTTCCGACCGATTTTCCGACCAATTTTTGACCATATTTTCTACCAAAATTTTCCGACAAATTTCCGACTATTTTCCGACGAATTTTAAATTTATAAAAAATTGATCGAAAATTAGTTGGAATATTTCCGACCATCTGAGTTGATCGGAAATGGTAGTCGGAAATTGCCATGTTTTCTTGTAGCGTAGTAGCCATTCATTAAAATTTATGATTGTTTTAAGAGAAAATCATATATATACACGTTTGATTTCGTTCATCGTCAAGAGACTATAAGCTGTAGTTATTAATTATGAAGAATGTAATTTTTTTTTATATTTAAAATATGAAGAATGTTGCCTATATGTTAAAGCCATTATTTCACCGTTAATATCTTAGCGTTTGGTAATACTATTTACTCAATTACTTAATGAATATTGTAATTGTGCTTGTTAATACTATTCGTTTATAGCAATATTTTATAAATTAGAGTTAATGTCTACAAATTTCATACTGATCATAAAATTTCAAGATATGATTCTTAAACGTTCGCCGTCATTTTATTAATACATATAATATTTAGGACTTTGTGAATTCTGACCATATTTTTACCACTTTAAATATAAAAAAGATGTTTCTTGGTTGTTAATATTTTAAAATAATATATATATATATATATGTAAATTTTGATATCCCTTACATCAGTTTCATTCATTTTCTAGAAAATTTATATGGTGTTTGTAAAAGGATAATAACACAAAAACGCATATTAATTTCTTAGTCGATAACATGAAGTATTTTTATATACATACTGAGGTATATCTTTCCATAATAATCTTATGTTTTTATGTATGACATTATACATCATCAATAATATCCGTTTCTTAATAACAAATCTCTTAAGTCTTAACAGAATTTTGATTCACGACAAATCCCTTATCCGTTTCTTAATTAATACTTCGATGTAAATTTGTAATGGTTAAAAGTTAATAAAAAAAAATCAGCAAAATTAATAGTTGTGGTAAAAGCAGACAAAAAAAAAAGTGTTGACAAGGAAAAAAATGCGTTGGTAAGTAAAAGAGAGAAACTGCAAGAAAAAAAGATAAAAACAACTGCGGTAAAAACAAAAAAACTGTCGATAATCCGGAAAATTAGAAGGAAAAAAAAAATCTAGAGGCGGCCAGAAAAAAGAAAAAAAAAAACTCTTTCGCCACCAGAAATCGCCGGCGGGACTGAGAGGCAAAGGCCGTAGTAAGAGAGCTTAACGGACAGTTATGCGCAACGTTCAATTAGTCTCCGGAGGATACTGTGTATACCTTTTTGTAGATTCGTGTAAGTATTGATCCAATTCTTTTGATTCAATTTGTGCGATCGGCTTTTCTCCTACATCGAGATTTTTTTTGATAAAATTTGTACATCGAGAATTTCGATAAGACTTTGGATGATTCTCAGTTATTAGCTGGTCAATTCCACGGATTTTTTGTCTCAATTTTGATACTAATGCTCTGTGTTATTCCAAAATTTCAAATCATGTTTGATTGCAATGTTTAGCTGCTTACACGAATCAATCACTGGGAAAAGCTACACATAACTGTGTTTGATTTGTTTCTGCTCACCTTTTGTTACTGATTCAACATAACAATGGCTAATTACAAGCACCAATATATCAAGAAACAGAGGCATTTCTTCTCTCTTTCACTTTATTAATATTGGATATATATTAGTTTAGTGTTGGAAACAAGTGGATAAACTTGTAGAATCATTGCCGGATAAATATATAAAGTAACAGTTTTTCTTTATTATTATTATTATTTATAGTAATTTCTAAAGATTAGCACCATTTACAGAGGAGAAGAAATCAAATTCTTATGACATTTCATTATGCTTATTATGTGATATAAACAATGGATTATCTGTTTACATGCAGAGAATTTACTCGGTTGCTGTTATGTGATAATTTGGTGATTTTGCGTAGAGTAGAAGATACAACAGGGATGCACATAAGGACTACAACATCCATGTGAACTAAATCTTAAGCTTGATTCAAAAGACAAACCATGAAAATTGCCTTCTTTGTGTTTGGGTGGCATTCCTTGCCATCATCTTCAGGAAGGACTCTTCTTAAGTGTATCAATGAATCTTTGCTGTATAAAATCGTCATTGCTTGAGATGTATTCAAGAAAATCATTGAAACTAAATTCTCCATATGCAGGTGCATTGTTTTCACCGAGGAGCTCAGGTGCTGGGCTTATTTTCTTGTGCAGAGGTAGACTGTGAAGACTTGCAAAAGATAGCCTCTTGACATCTTTGTTCACTGTTACACGATGAATAACGCTCTTGTATATGCCGTTGCTCATCACTTCGACCTGATCTCCTAACTGAACTATCAAAGCTCCTTCAATAAACGGTACACTAACCCAATTTTTATTGCAATCCATTATCTGGAGTCCCTGGCTACTTTGAAGCAAGATGGTCAGTGAGCTAAAGTCTGAGTGTGGTGGCATTCCCAAGGCAATTTCAGGTTCTGGACATGCTGGATAGCAATTCACTGCCATGACTTGTGACCCTTCTTCAATATCTTCCTGTAAGTAATTTTTATCCAGTCCCAGGCCTTCTGAGATAGCTTCTATTAATTGCTTATGTAGCACATGTGTTGCCTCTGCATACATGCCCACTTTATCCCTAAAAGGAAGGAGTATGTATTTAAGAAAATCAAAATCAGTTTTCACTCAAAAAGCTTTCTTACAAATTCAGAACTATGTTTTATATATATTGAGATAGTGAAGCTAGCCTCTATAGATAGATAGGTTTAACTTACCGGTAGCATGGAGGATTTGATGGCCACATATTGATCCATTTTGATAGAGGATGAGAGTAATGCTTAATGAAATCTCTCCAGTAGTGAACTCTGTCTGTTGAATGGTTGATGCTTGTGCCATACCTTACTGGCTTATGAACATTCGCAGACACCAGACGCATCTTCTCCTCCACAGGTAAGTCAAAGAACTGTGTTGCTGCGTCCATGGCATCTTTAACCACTGATGATGGTATTCCATGGTTTATAACCTGTTGGGAAGTAAAAGTTAGGACTTTTATCTCTTAGATATGTAAAGAATAAGAGGGCTTGCTTTAAGTAGGGAAAACATGCATGCATGCGATTTGCGTTCTCATTTAAGACTGAGATTGAGGATTTTGTCTTTTCTTTTCTTTTTTCACTGATTAGGGACTTTGTTCCTTATGACATCAATGCAAGAAGACAATAACCGTCTTTCTAAGTGATATCCCAAGTGTGATTGGTTCTAGTGACTAAGCATGGTAACATTTGGACTGAATATTGATGAAAGTGAGAAATGATTCGCATGAAACAGAACACTTAAGCATCAAACTTGGTGGATTGATTGTGCTTGTTGTTACATGTAATTATTATTACCTGAAAGAAACCAAAATCCTTGCAGGCCAAGCTTATCTCATGGATGACACGAGATCTAAGGAGAGGTTGGTGTAAGGAGGAGAGATCAATGAGAGGAAGTGTAGTCTCTGAGGTTGAATAGAGAGCTGGCCTTTGCGATGGAGGAAGAACGTAACGATGAGGCACTTGAGGCACACCTGAATTGGTTAGTGTCATTGCACTTGTAAAAGAATCATCAAGCAAGCTCTTTTTTGTTTCCTCCATTTTTTGTTTTTGTTTTGAATGATCCTTTGCTAGTAGAGTAATATCTCAGCTCCGTTTTTTTTGTTATAATAGATTACACTAACTAAAGAATAGGCAACATGCATAGTGTATATTTATACGGTTAAAAATCCTCTAGAAGATAATTTTATTAAATTTCGATTTTTTTAAGTCAAAACTTTTTTTAGTTTTTTCCTCGTTTGCTTACGGCTTTGGAAACCACCTGCATTCAGCTTCAGACCATCTTTACATTAAATGAAGTGAGAGAGATAGAGATAATTGTGGATGTGAAATTATTATATAAAGTGAATTCACTCACACGTCTTTCATTACGTTACATCTTTTGCGTTTTTGGATTTGGTGGTTATATAATATGGGCACGCACCATAACCGGTTTTGTTTGCACCTTAAACCGGTGACCATCTTACTTAACAATTGGTTTTCTTTTCCATCGGGGGAGCACATCAGACTACTTTAACGTCTTATCTGGAGTTACCGCCATTCCCATTCATAAAGATTTAAGATATTTTAAGGGTCTGATGACGTCATTTATGAGGAGGTTCAATAACCAATATCGGTCGAGAATCATGGACCAGCACTAAATATAGATGCTGTATCACTATTATTTACTTTTTTAGCCTAAGACACTTATATTAAACGTTAATTTTTTTTTATTTTTTTTATATTAATAAATAAATTAACTAATTAAATAAATCATTAAAAAAATTACATGTTTTTATTGGTCACACAATATTCAATAAAATAAAAAGTAACTTAGAAATATGAAAACATTTTATATTTTGAAACACAACAAAATCTCTAAAACATATTATATTATAAAAGGGAAAATTGCTTAAAAAATCCCAAACTTTTCCGTATGAGCCATTTTAAACCTCAACTTTCACGTAGACCATTTAAAACCTGAATTTTTGTTGAATATACTTATTAATCCCAAACTTATCGTTGACTGAGCCAAAAAAAACGTCGTTAATTATTTTAACATAACGTTAATTCACCGTTAAGCTGGTGTTAGTTTCCTCCGTTAGAGCCTTAAACGACGTCGTTTTGTTAAATCTGAAGAATTTTAAAAAAAGTGTAAACACAAGGGCTCGAACCCAGGTTGATGGAATTGTAAGAGAATGAGTTTGCCACTGTGACACATTGGCTTATGCAATTTAGTATCAACAAAAAACTCTTTTATTATATCGTTATAGCCGTTTTTTTGTATTCTCCTAAACGACGTCGTTTTGTTAAATTTGAAGAATTTTTAAAAAATTGTAACCACAGCGGGTTGAACTCAGATCAAATGGGCTGTGGGAGAGAGGGTTTGCCACTGTGACAACGTGGCTCATTGTATTTATTAGCAACAACAAATGCTTATAACATATCTGAATTAACGTTTTAATTAAAACATTAAAACTTCCCAGACTCGTGTTTCTTTCACAGCCCTAATCTACAAAATCCCCAAATCGATTTTGGGAGATTTTCTTTCAAATCTCAAGTCCTTTGTTCTAAACGATACTCAAATCTTCATCTGTGGTGTTGTTATGAGAGGGAAGACGAAGGGAAAGAGT
>VBRH01000695.1:14653-28192 GCA_014578085.1 Cardamine resedifolia | reverse complement strand
AAAAAAAAAAAAAAAAAACTTATAACAAGATACATTAAAGACTAAATTATGTTTTATACAGTTTCATAAATCTTTTATCATTTTGATATATTATTAACTGAATCAAATAAACTCGATTAAATTTGTAACGTTCCAAAGGGATGAATGGATGGATGATCACAGAAGTTGACATATCGTCCTGTAAAGTTTTAATTTTTTGTTTCTTTTAACGTGAAATCTTTTTTCTTTTCTTTTTTTGTCCTCTTTAACTTTTGGGTTTGTTGTTTTAAGAACTTAGTCCAAATTAGCTGTCCGTCTTGGCATCTTAGATTTAGATCGATCTATTATGTATTCATATCTATATTTTTCTAACAATCCATATTTTGTTTGGGTTATAAAAAAGGATTAAATTTGACGTTACCAGATGGGAATTGATTCACATTATTAGAAACACATCAAAATGGCAATCAAATCTTGCGCTTTTTTTTTTTTTTTTTCAGACTCACTTTTTGTTGGGTCGACTCTGGTACACTATCCCAACCCCAACTATATCAGACCCGATTGTTTTGCGAGATAGAAGAATCCGAAGGAGCATAGTTGATAGATTATATGTAGGTCAATTGTTCTTAAATGAGTTTATAATGGAGAAAAAGTTTGAAACTTTATAATGTTTTGTTGACATTTCTATTAACTACCTTCTCTCACATAGCATCTTGAATCAGCACACTGTCACCGGACATTTTTCCAACGACTTGTCTGGTATTTGTATCGATGTCAAAGAAGACGATATTTTGTCTTAAGATTGTTTGTGGATACAAACTCTTTATTCTCGCTGCTTGTATGATCTCTCCAGAAATCATCCAACCAGACAACTCTGAACATTGATCATAGACATCAAGAACGTTAACACTCTTATTTTCCAAATATCATTTTCAAAAAGTTTCTAAATCTATGAGGTGAGATCTTCAAGAGAGAGTATATATATCTAAATAGGGAATAAAAAGGTCAGGTCAAGAAGAAAAAAAATAGAAGACTTTTCACTATTAATATATTTTATTTTTTTGATTCAAGACAGATTCACCAACAATGAAAATAGAGAAAATACCCTAAACCTTATGGCCTTGTGTAATATAATATGATTATACCTTTTTCTTTGTAATAAAATATAACACATTCATTTCAAATTATAATCTGTCTGGTTAATTATAGCTAAAAGACAAAAACGAATAGATAACTATAAGTAAAGCTTTCGATTTTATACAGATCTGAATTTGACAATAGTATTACGTAAGAATAATGTTTTGGATACTAATAATCTTGAAAATTTGGTTTAGACAAATAATAATCAAGAAGTGGCATTAAAAAGGTGACCTCGATGGTACACAATTTGTTCGGGTGATAATTTGTGTCTAAATATCTGCTGGAACATGTGGTATTTCCCGATATATTCATCTTCTTTCCCTCTCATTTTTATTCATATCCGTAACTCTGAACAGATAAATCTGAGTCGAAAGATAAGTTCCAAACACGAGGAAGAAGTCAGTTGGACTTATGAGAACCGGATAGCATGCCTAATACCAACATCTAGCTTACTCAATAGCTTTTCTAAAACATCTGCGAAACTCTTGAGGTTGTACTGACATTTATGACATAATTTGGTGATAAGTTTAACTAAAACTTCTCTTTCTATATAGTTACCGATTTGATTGATATGCTATTTTTATTTAGTTTTAATTGTTACCGTTTTGTGTTACACATGTATTTCGTTTGATCACTACTATTGTGGCTTTCTAATTTAAATAAATTTCCCCACATGTCATGTAACATGATGAGTATGGGATCCCATCTCCATATTACAAACAAAAAATTAGTACAGTGACACATCTAAAAATTAATACTCGATAAACTAATATTTTGCTAAATTAATAATTTTATCCGATCCCAAATTAATATTATAATCTAAATATTACCTCTATTAATTAATAAACTCGCTAAATTAATAAAATATCATAAAAATACATTGATATCAATATTATTAATTTATAGAAGTTTTATTGTACATACATAACAAATCAAACATTTTTCTTGTAATTCATATAGTAACGTTGTAGTAAGTAAATTATTTATGGAATATTTGGATATTGATAATATTTTTCCCAAATCACATTTCATAGTTTCATATTAACAAAGATACACGATATTACGTTTATCTGTGCCGATTTAATATATCGTGTTTAATGCATTAATTGTGTTTCCCTCTTGTTAGAACTTAAGTTTTCAAAATTCAATAATGATTAACCCAACTTATGTAATAAAAACCCCACTTTCCCTTATATGTTCAATATACTAATGAGTTAATCATTTATTTAATTTTGAAATATCTTGGTTTTTTCGGTTCCACCGCCGACGGTGATGGAAGAGTTAATGAGTAACACAATTGAAAATCCAAAAGGGACACATTCCTAAAATTTAAATTGAATTAAAAAAAAAAGTACCTACCTATTGAATAAAAACTTAAAATACTTACTTATTAAATAAAGTAAGAAAATAAATAATAAATAATAACTACCCAATATAACGACCAACTTAAACACACGCCATTTACAATAGACAGAGCAAAGAGAAGACTCATCTTCTTCATCTGATCACACAGAAAAAGTAATTTTCTCTCTCTCTTTCTCATACACACAAAAATGGCAGAACTTGAGAATCCAGGAGCAATGCCGAAGCTAATAGCCTTCTTATCTTCGTTGCTAGAGCGAGTTGCTGAGTCAAACGATCTAACGAGGCGAGTCACGACTCAGTCACAGAGGGTGTCAGTGTTCCATGGACTGAGTCGACCCACCATAACGATTCAGAGCTATCTCGAGAGGATCTTCAAATACGCTAATTGTAGTCCTTCTTGCTTCGTCGTGGCTTACGTTTATCTCGACCGTTTCACTCATAGACAACCTTCACTTCCCATCAATTCCTTTAATGTTCATCGTCTTCTCATCACCAGTGTCATGGTCGCTGCTAAATTCCTTGATGATCTGTAAGTTTCTGTCACATTGAAATTTAAGCTTTTGAATCGAGGGTCGACATCTCAATGAATGATCAATCAATTAATCCCCTGTTTCATGAATGCTCTGTTTCTTCTGAATCTCGAAAATAGTTTATTTTCATTTAATCTGTTAAATTATGATTTGTTTTTTCTAAATCATAGATGAAATGTTAACAGGTAAAATTGAATCTTTGTTTAGTTCAGATATCATAATGATCAATCAATCCATCCTCTGCTTTATGGCTGCTCTGTTTTGTTCCTCTGAAACTGAATGTTTAGGTCTCAAATTTTAAAATGTTTGATTTAGTTATGATTATCTAAACCCTAATCACGCAATTAAACAGGTACTACAACAATGCGTATTACGCGAAAGTAGGAGGAATAAGCACGAAAGAGATGAATTTTCTGGAGCTGGATTTCTTATTCGGGTTAGGATTTGATTTAAACGTGACGCCAAACACATTCCATGCTTACTTCTCTTATCTTCAAAAGGAAATGACTCTTCTTCAACCTCTGTCTCTCGTTGTTGTCCCACCACCAAGATCTGTCATTACCTTCACCGATGATGAAGCTTCTCATCAGAAACAACAACTCGCTGTTTAAATCTTAAACTCCAAAAAAAATCCATTTCTTTTTTTTTTGTTCTCTTTTCCCAAAAACTTTATCAATTTCGCCTATTTATAAATTGAATTGTGTAGTTGTAGATGATGTAGAGATTAGTCGGCAGGGACTCTTATCTTGTCTTAATCAATCTCGGTTAGAAATAAACAAAAAAAAATCAAGCCAGTGTAAGTTCTTGATCATATCTCTCTCTATATAATATATATAGATGTGGACAGATGGGATAATTCATCTTTACAGACTGGCTGGCTAAAGAATTTGAAATGTCCTTAGTAATCCAAAAATATTTATTGGTTTCGAATTATCAGAATTGTTATGATTATTTATGTTTTGTTTTGTCTGATATTCAAATGTTAACTATGTCAGATGAGAAACATGGGTTATTACTTTAGTAATAAAAACAAGAAGAAGAAGGTGCAATAATTGGGATTTGTGAATAATATTTGTTGTTTCTCAGATTCTATAAAAGGGAACAAAAGAACATGTGCAGTGCAGAGACAGAGTGTAACGATAAAGAAATCACATTCGAAAGAGACCGTGACCTGTGATAGCTTATTTGAAATAATGGCTATTGATAAAACCAAACAAAATAATTTACTTTTTTTTACTCAAGTCTATTCAATTGTACAACTCAAAACACAAAACAATCAAGAAAAAATATAGAAGAAAACAGAGGAAATTGGAATTTGAGATATGATTTTAGGAGATGGTTGTTGTAGTGCTTCTTAGAGGAGAGATTCTGATTTTCTTGGAATGTTTTCGAATTAGGCTCGGGATTTTCGCTACTGCGATTGGTAATACCACGGAAATAACAATGAAGAACATGGCTAATCCGAAACTAGGAGAAATTGCAGCCATTCTAAATCCATAGGTCAAGGCAAGAGCAATCAATGAAACTTGCAGCTCAAGGTAGAAAGGGAGACCTTTTGTGAGTAAAGAGATTAGTTGAATAGAAGTGAAAAACCCAATCGAGTTTAAGAAGATGAAAATGCCGTAAGAGAACCAAATCTTTGATCCATGTGTATCGTTGTTCCAGCGTAATAAACCGGTTTAGTTTTGTTTCCTTTGATGTTAGTTACTTGACCAGTATCCATTGATGCAGTTATCACCTTGCAAGACACCTCCAGGTGGACTTAGCTCAGCTTGATAAGTCGCTGTGGCTATCAGAATCGCGATAACCAAATAACACGCTGCGAATATCGGTAGGTGAGACTCTGTCTTTCTTGTACTTGAAGTAATCTAGCCATTGCTTGTGAGTCATCAGAGATTCTTCTGATTGTCTTGTTTCGTTCTCTGTTGTTGTTTTTATTTGTCTTGCGTCGAGATCTCTAGATCTTAATCAAGTAACACATCAAGCGGTGTGAAGCCATTGGAGTTTAAAGAGTTCACTTCAATGGAATCTCTTGGGATTGTGTTATTAGAGCCAAGCAACAAGTCCATCACCTTAATTTTCACTATCGAATGTACACGACACCTTAATCATGTTTAAAAGAACCGGAGCCATAATACTCTACGACTCCCCCCTAAATTAATTATGGGCCTGGCCCAATAACAGTAACCCATTTCGGTTTCTCATCCAACAAAAAGTTGTCACTGGAATTGAGGCCTTAAATCAACAAATTTTAATCTCATGATATTAAATAAATGACTTTCCTAAAAAAGACTCCGAATGCGAAGAGTGTATAGAGAGAAAAAGTCAAAAGGGGGAAGACGCCAAAATCATAGTTAAAGCAGCCCAAAACGGCAAGAGTGGTTCGCAGTCTACCCTACGCCACCTACCGGTCCCGTAAAACACGGCTCACGTTAGCCTTCAACCATGATGACACTACGGTGGCTTGGTGGCTTCGTCAGTTCGTCCCCGAATTCAGCCGTTTTTTCTCTTTTTATTTTCCACCGATCCAAATATTGTTATTTTTCCACGTGGCGTTATTGTCGTCCACGACGGTGCCCCCACCACCCTCCGCCACCACCGTTTAAGGCTTTCTCCTTTATTACCAACTCTGCTAATGTACGCTTCTATCTAACCTTATCCTCCGCCACCCACCATTATCTTACGCCTCTCCTCCACTCTCTCTCTCCCCCTTATCTTCTCGATATTACGTGAAACCGCCGCCGCGAATAGCCATCGCATCACAGCCATTTTTCTTCACCAGATCTGACTTTTTCTTTTCAATCCTCAGATTTTGATATTTTCTCATCCATGTCCGATCCGGATTCTCCGTTGACTCACGATCCTATTCCGGATCCATCACCGGGCCGGATCCAATCGTCTCCGCCGTTAGCTCTCCTCCCGCCACCATTATCTTCCTCCGCTCACGACAATGCCTCAGCAGAACCCGCGTCCGTCACCGATCTGACGACCGCTTCCGTCCCGGGCACGTCTAAGAGCTCTAGGCGGTTACCTCCGCCTTGCTGGTCTCTTGAGGAGACGATCGCGCTAATTGACGCGTACAGAGACAAATGGTACGCTCTCAACCGTGGAAACCTCAAGGCGAATCACTGGGAGGAAGTTGCGGAAGCGGTTGCAGCTAACTGCCCCGACGTGGCGCTGAAGAAAACCGCGGTTCAGTGCCGTCACAAGATGGAGAAGCTTCGGAAAAGGTACCGCACCGAGATCCAGCGAGCTAGATCTGTGCCGGTGGCGAGGTTTATATCCTCTTGGGTCCATTATAAGCGAATGGAAGCTATGGAGAATAGACCAGAGACTAAGCCGAGTAACGAAAGTGGAGATGAGGAAAACGACGGAAATTACTCAGCTCGGTATCAATTTAGCGGCGGTTCGTTAAAAAACGGAGGAGGCTCAGTGGCAAGGACGACGCCTAGGTTCTTCAACAGGAATGGTACAGCTGGATCTAGTGGTGGTGGAGGGAGTAGTAGCAGCGGCGGAATCAGAATTCGAATACCAACTGGTGTTAGCATAGCACAGCCAGGTCCTAGATTTCCCGGTAAGATAGATCAGAAATATACGGCGAATCCAAGTTCTGGTATGAGTGCAAATCCGAGACCTAGTCGTCTCGGAGCAGGAGGATCTAATTACGGTGCTAGGGTTGTGAGAATTCCTGAAGAAGAGAGAGTAGGAGGAAAACGAGGGAGAGAGATGTTGATGAGGAGGACGGAGGAGGAGGACAACGATGATGATCCAATGGTGGAGATAGCGAGTGCGATAAAGCTACTTGGAGATACGTTGTTGAGAACAGAGCAGACGAAGATGGAGATGGCAAGAGAGATAGAAGCGATGAGGATGGAGACGGAGATGAAGAGGACAAAGATGATATTGGAATCGCAACAACGAATTGTGGAAGCATTTGCTAAAACCATGTCAGAAGATCATACGGAGGAGAAGAAGAAAGCAAGAAGAATATCCGCTGAATCCTGATCAAAGGCTCCTTAAAATTAATTAATTATGTGTGATTTTTCAATTTCTAGATTTGTAGAAATCCAAAGAGCTTTTAAGCTCATTCATCTTTCTAACACTAGTAATGTATCCCAACTTAATTATGTTTTATAAGTGTATAAATTTGTAGATCCAGTGTATCTCTGATCGTTTGTTTCCGACATGGAATTTACAGAGAAGAAGGATCTAAGATAAAGCTTGAAATGTGATATTAATGGAGTAATGACCTCTCATTGTCTTCTTCTTCTCTTCAGTAGAAGAATCCTGTACTTGTCACAGAGCAATTATCAAAACTGAAGCATAAGTAATGCAAATCTTTAAGCTTATAAGACTTTTTCAAGAAAGTTTTTTATAAACTGAAGGATCAATACAAACACAGCTAAATGTCAATGTCTGTCCCCCCCAACAAAATCCGTCCATTATTCTAGATAAAGAGATAGATACATCACAACTATCAACCATCTCTATAAAAAAAACTCCAAGAGCTTATCATCCCATCTGAAAAACATGCAACAGTTCTCTGGCTTGAATCCTTTTGCAGCCAGTAGCTTCTTCTCTGCACAACTTTGCATGGCCAAAACCTCCCTTTTGAGCAGCCTCGGTCATGTGAAATCTGTAACATTTACAAACTTTATCACACATATGTTCCATTATTCCAGCTCTCAGACCTTTCAATATGAGATTCATGCATATGTCTTCCAACCAACCATATATCCCACAAAGACAGACCAAAACAATGCACAAAAGACAGCAACTAAAAATGCAAGAGAACCAAAGATTGCCACTCACTCACATTCAGTAGTATGATCCTGGACCACCACCAGAGTAACTACTACCACCCAAGCCACGGCTTGAGTATATTGAAGAATACGAGCTACCTCCTCCCTGCAATTCCAATAATTCAATGTCACACAACTTGACTTTCCAAAAAAAAAAAAATTTGTGAAGCCACTTACATGATCTCTTCTGGGTAAGTCGCCACCATAGCTTGATGAGTATATTCCTCCTACATCGCTGCCACTATAAGAACCTGAAGAAAAGTAACATGATGGAATTATAGCCATGTAAGTGTTTTTATCTTGATGAAGTATTGCTTTATGTTTAGCCACTACAGAAACTTCTAAATCAAACCTCCTCCATAATCCATTCCCTGACGACTGCTGTATGGGCCACGCGAGTCATGACTTGACATAGAATTTCGGCTGCTTCCATATCCTATACTAGATCTAGGAATCCTACACCAAAACATGCAAGTAAGAAAATCAAAATACACTTGGACACAGATAAATTGCAACCAGAGATAACTGAAGATATCCATAGCAGGAAGACATACCGGTCCGGGCGGTCCCCATAAGATTCTCCATATTGAGATGGGGTAAGATCATAGTCCAGACGGGGTCTTGAATGACGAACATCGACCTCAGCATAACGGGGAGGAATGTCATCCTGAAAAATAAACACTCGTTAAAGTTAGCAATCATAAATCTAAGAATAAAAAAATCTAGAGAACAAAATGGTCAGAGAAAGAAATAAAACAGACCAATGCAGCATATGGACGCTTTGATCCAGGAAGAGGTTCATAAGCACGAGATCTTCCTTCACTGTAACTTGGAGGTCTTTCAAATCTCGGACTGTAAAGGTCATCCACGAATGGCCTCCTCATTTCAGAGCGAGAAGAACTTCTAGGAAGATCTGAATAACCAGAGCCACGAGGTGCATAATCATCTCTGTAAGACAGATGCCTCTCAGGAGAAAGCCTGGAGCTATAGCTCACAGCTGGTCTGCTTCTTGGAGGAGGAAGATCATCACGCCGACCATAGTCCCTCTTCAAGCTAGCCTTCGGATATGGAGGAACTGCAAAACACAATTTGGAAGATAAGATCAGATACATGAATACAAACAAGGTTCAAGTAAAAAAGATAACTGAGCATGGAAAAACACCTAGTCCAGTGGTACCTGGAGGTCTTCTATCATATGACCTAGCAGGTGGTGGCAAGGGCCTGGCTGGTGGCAAGGGCCTGGCTCTTGCAGGCGGAGGTAGAGGTGGGCGTGGACGTCGTCTTGATCCAGCGGCTCTCTTTGCACTAGAAGGTGGGGCCCGAGAACCAACGCCTCTAGCACTCCGAGAGGAAGTAACGCTACGAGGTGGCAGACGAGCAAATGAACTCCTTCCAGACCGTCCAGTCCCATGCCTAGACCGGTGGTCTGACCGGCTGGACTGTCGGCTTTTACCTGCTCTCTGAAGTGGTCTAGATAAGCGTGCTCTCACTTTTGCCTGGAAAAAAATAGGAATTAAAAAGCAAGAAAATACTTGCACAGATAAGGATAAGGACATTAAAAAATATACATACCTTGTCCTCTCCTTCACCTAGGTCCGAGTTGTTGATGAATTTGGCACAAGTCACAGCAGCCTCATGAGTATCAAAAGTTACAAAGCCAAAATCTTTCCTCCTTGCTGATGGCATATTGCGTGCAAGCTCAATTTTTTCAAGTTTACCATAACTTTTCAGAAGGTCTCTAACATGTTCTTCATTCCATGAAGGTGACAGACCATCAATGAAGATAGTCTTAACCTGTAACAGAAGTATGAAACTAAGTACTACGAGCAGATAGATATAATAGATTCACCAACAATCAATAATCTAGTATCTAGCATGTCGTTAGATGGCAAGAAGGAAAATGTATTCAGAGTCTGCTTTTAATATGGGTTTAGAAAGTATTCTATGTCACCATCCAGAAAACGGTAAAAGTCCCAATTAAGTGAATCGGTGGCAGCCACGCCTGCCCCCATACACTACTCCAACGCTCTAAAGAAGACATGGTAGGATGAAAGTTGCAACAAATAAACGGTCCTGCATTGTGAGTACCTGCGCCATTATCTCATCTTCAGGGTCTAAGAAGGAATCTGTAAAAGAAACCTTTGCAGGCTTCTCAACTCCAAACATCACATCTTTCTTGAGGAGGCGTTTGTGAGCATCCATGGCATCTGAGCGAGATGAGAATTCCAAAAAGGCATACCCTCGATTCATGTTGACATTGTTGCTGTCCTCTACCAGCGTTATATCATCCATATTCTCAACGCCAAAGTGTTTCAGCTTCTCCCTCAACTGGAACAACAGCAAAGACCTAATGGTCAAGATTACCACGAACTGTGGAGTTGGGTTTAATTGACATATCTATGGACACCCGAATACTTACAGCTTCTGGGGTCCATGTCTTGCATATGTTACCAATGAAGAGGGTATCATTATCCTGGCTTGCAGTTACACCACACTTTTTACCATTGATCTGCAGTCCCAATGACCAAGAGCATGATATACAATGTAAAGCTACACAAACTCTCCATCAAATACGAAAGTGTAGACGATTACCATTGGGTTTTTAAGCTCCTTAACAGCTTTTTTTGCCTGTTCCACAGTTGCAAAACGCAAGAAAGCAGAACCTTTGCTCTTCTTTGTCTGAGGATTCTTCAAAATCCTAATTTCAGTCACCTCGCCCACGTGACCAAACACTTTCCTTAAGTCCTCCTCCGTAGCACCTTTGTCCAAACTTCCAACAAATATTTCAAACTCCTTACGCTTACGTCTCTCATGGAGAACATCATGATGCTCTTCTTCTTCCACATCAACAGCTTCTCCATGCTTGACTTCTTCATCAGCATGCTCATCACCATCTTCACTCTCAAGCTCTTCAGGACCATCTCCAATCTCGTCTGCAAACTCACCTGCTTCGTCCTCGACCTCAATCTCCTCCTCCAGTTCTTCGTCCTCCTCATTCACCAACTCATGATCCTCCTGTCCCAATTCTCTCTCTTCAAACTCCTCCCCACCATAATCTTCAGCCTCAAACTCGGGTTCATTGTCATCTAAATTCAATCTTTCATCTTTTCCGAAATCATCCACAGAATCCTTTACCTCAGTCTCCTCTGCGAGTAAAAGAGGGTAAAACATCTAGACTATTCCAGGTAGCCTAAGGGTTGTTCACAGATAACAATCCCAGAAGATAAGTCTATATTCCTCAGAATCTAGAACAGTTAAATCTAAACATGCTATGGTCAGATATAATGGAAGTCTAAGTCATAAAATTTCGTCAAAGCAAAACTTAGATCCCTCAAAACAATGAACACGATACTGAAGTTATCTCGATAATCCAAAAAACGAAAAAAAAACTTAAAACCAGGTTCAAAGAATCTTACTTTCCGACAGAACAACGGCATCCGGATTCGCTGCATCATCAAACGAATCCGATAGCTTCGGCGCATCTAATGGATTCTCTTCCTCAATAGATTTATCGACCTCCGGTGTCTCCTCCTTCGCTTCTACAGCATCGGAGCCTGATAGCTCAACGATATTAGCAGATTCTTCATGGGCGGATTCCACCGGCGGATTCTGCGCCTTGAGCGCCGATCTCGTAAGCCTTCCGCCTCTTCTCGCGGCCCCTCCCCTCTTCACAACCTTCGGTGGCATCGCTTTCCTATGTTATTTACCAATCAGATAAAATTAACCTAATTCGAAGAACAAAGATCAGAGCTAAGTAACACAATTATCGGGATCGAACAACCCTAGCTCAGCGGATCAACAATGGTATTGAAATCGAGATAGAGAAGAAACCCTAATTAACGGAGAGATGATAGCCTGAGCTTGTTGGACTAAAAATAAGAAAATAAAAATAAAAATATTCTATTAAACAAAGAGACGTGGCGATCAAGCTTTTATTTCGGTGTTGTACAAAAAAAAACGGAAGGAAAAATGGGCTTAAGGCCCAAATAAAGATCCTAAGCCCCAATGGGCCTTTTCTCGTATTGAACATAGCTTGACCGAGTTTCAACTTTCAGGTTGGTTTTTTATCCGGTTTCGGTTCATCTTTGTTTGTTTTCAGATTTTCTTGGTTAATAAAAGGTAGTAACCAAAAACCGAAAATGATTCGGTTTAGGAGTTTTCGTTTAAATCGGTTTAATAGACAGGGGCAAGAAACAAACTATGTAACTCACTCATTATAAAATTGATTAGGTGAAAGTGAAAGAGAGCAAGATGCTGAAACTGCAACATTAATGAATAAATCGAGAGTTGAAGACGTAAATGCAGTAGCAAACTCATTATTTTGTAAACAAACTGTATTGATGAAATCAATCATAATGACTCAAAGAGAGTAGTAAACATCATCATCATCATCATCTAGCGTCAATAAGATCTCTTGTGATCAACCCAAAAGAGACAAACAATGCCTGAAATATTGAGACGGTTCTGCAGTCACATGAATCCCTACTTCACTCCTATCCATAACAATCCCTACACCAAAATGTTTAACCCGAAAGAGACAGACAATTACACAATTCATAGCAGCTAGGGACAGTCTCGAGAAGTTGAGAGGCTTCTGCAGTTGCATGGATTCCGCATACTTTACTCCTAACCAAACCAATTATTATACACCAAATCTCTTTGCTTTCACTACAAGCAAGACTTGGCTTTTCCCATAAAAACGCCAACTTTCCATAGTATTCAGCCATTCCAACGCATCGAGTTTTGCCAAGATCCAAACCATAAACCACTCTCCATAGCATCAGTTGAGAGTCATACCACATTAAACCGAATCTAGAGAAGTAAACGTAGAGCACATTGTCTATAACACACACTCCTGTCCTCCACCATTCGTCATTAGGCAACCTAGATCTCTCACAAGAACCATCTCTAGTATCGTAAGTAATCATGCTTTTATGAGAGCCTAATGCACAAACCTTGCTGTCAAATGAAACTTTTACCCCAAAAATCCATATGTAAACATCTGTTTCATCGGGAATTGGCGCTGCTTCCCAAGTTTGCGTCTTTAGATCAAATCTTTCCGCTGGAGTCTCGTCGTCTCTACAGCCTCCGATCACATAGATCTTACCGCCGACTAGTCCTACGCAATTGAACCGTCGGTTCACTAGCAAACTAGGTCCTTGACGCAACTCTCCAGATCGGGTGTCAAGAATCCATAAGTTTGATGAACGAGTATCAGATCCGGGAATGAAGAAGATCTCTGGACCAACGGCGATCATGAGAGATTCACAATGAACAAATGGTTATCGAAAAACACCTGTTGTTTATTGATGCAGAAACATCGATATATATACAAAAGGTCTTGGGTAAAGATATGCACAACTTCCTAAACTATTGTCTTAAGATATGGACTATTTCCGATATTTTAGATGCACGGGTTTATCGTAATATGTAAACTATACATATCGTAATACTCCCCCTCACGTTGGAGAGTGAAGATCCTGAACTCCCAACTTGGACAGAAGATAATCAAACTGAACCCGGCCAAGAGCTTTTGTTAAAATGTCAGCGATTTGCTCATCGGTACGAACATGAGTTGTTGTTAAAATTCCATCACGAACAGCATCACGAACAGAGTGACAATCATTCTCAATGTGCTTTATTCTCTCATGGAAAACCGGATTAGCAGCAATATGAATAGCAGCTTTACTATCACAAAAGAGTTCAACAGGCGCAGATTGTTC
>VBRH01000694.1:37733-53113 GCA_014578085.1 Cardamine resedifolia | reverse complement strand
ATCATTTTAATGATCCAATGCAAGAAGATTACCCATCAGATGACCATGAAGTTTACCTTGAAGAGGTAACAATTGAGAACAGTCTTGCAGATAATTCCAGAGAGATGCCGAGTGTGAAGATTCCCCCTATGAGACCTTTACTTTGATCAGCATGACAGGGGTCGAATTTACTGTAAGTGGACGGAGAGTCAAGCCGCGTGTGGCTGACTAAGCTTAAATGAGTAAGGAAAGTCAAGCTTAGTGACTTTAAATAAGATCACTTGGGAGGAAAGTCTAAGGATCCGAACTTCGAAAGTCTAAGGATCTTCCACAATCCTTTAGAAGTTTTACTTCAATCCATTGAGTAGCCATTTCATCAAGTCAATCCATTATTCCGCACCTTCATTACAACCACACGAAGGGCATCAAGGGGCTGACTCTTTCATCACGATCAAGAGTCTATCAGTACATTGGGAGTTTTCCGCTCGTGTATAGCTCGTGTCTTTCATTGAGCTTATCGTGACATCATTCGTGCATCGTTGACGCGTTACACATCAAACATCGCTACTTTCTCCCCGTGTAATCATCCGTGCTTTGAATCATACACTAATCGAGTTTCGACCGCCGATTATTTGGCTCACTGATCGAACATCATACGAAGAGAATCCTCGTGTCGACACCGAACATCGATCGAAGGTTGAGTCCGCCTAATCCTTGTGCATCCCTAACGTTTCGTAGAATGGACATTGAGCCACCGTACGAACATTCCCCGTGCATCGACGCTTCAGGCTACACCAAGTTACCCCTTGGTTGATGACCCTTTAAAAAAGAAGGCCCGCATTGAGTGACTTAAGAGATCAGTTTGGGAGCTAGAAGATGATCCTCATGCTAAGAACATGTTGTTATGTTTGGAGCCTGCAACTAAGGTGACGTGGTCATAAATAAAGGGAAAGGTTTGGTCTACAACTTCAAAGACCAAACTAGATCTGCTCCGTGTGGTGAGAAACTCTTGGCGTCAGCTATAAATTTGAGGGCTGCTATACGGGGACGGTTCCATCAGGGCAAGATGCTTGAGAAGCCTGGTTTTGTTTGGGAGTTTGTTGGTGGTCAAGGGTCGAACCCTACGATTTTTAGATTTATGGCAAGTATTGCTATCTCGTTTGGGGTTTAGTCTTTGGTAAAGTATCGTCGCATGCCAAGCATGTGGAAAAGATAGGCAATGAACAATAACAAGACACTGTTGGCGTATAATGAGAAAATGAAAGCCGGTGATAAAAATGCCATAATTTCATCCAAATTTGTTAAGTGATGCGCTAAGGAGGTGGTTCCGCATAAGGAACTGCCAAACCCGACATGAGTCTAATGAGCTGAAACTGTGAGGGATTGGGGAGCACTCAGACAATTCATATATTGAAGGAAATGCGAGGTGAACATTTTCCAGATTCATGTCCCTCATGCTAACTAAAAATTCCAGTAATCACGTTTTGAAGGTACAAGGTTGGTTACGGTATGACAAAGCTCACATTGTTGACCTAGTGGGCTTAAGTGGAGGTTTAGTTGTATTTTGGAAGTCATGTTATGAGGTAGAGGTTTTGGAAGCGGATTCTAGGATCATTGATATGAAGGTTAAGCTTACTTCTATGAGTTTTTCATCTTTTTCGTCTATGGTGATCCAATTAGTACTCATCGCCAAATAGTCTGGGATCGATTAATTGGAATCAGCTCTGGTAGAGATGGTGCTTGGTGTGTTGTTGGGTATCTTAATAAGATTTTCAAATAATTCAGAGAAGCTTGGTGGACCTGCTCGTATTGAGGTTTATTTTTATTCATTTAGAATCATGTTACAACATTGTGGGTTTATTGAAATCTCAAGTTTTGGAAATAAATTTGCTTGGAGTGGTACAAGGAATGATGTATGGGTACAATGCTGTTTAGATAGAGCTCTAGGCAATGCAAATTGGTTTTCTTTTCTTCGAAGGGCTTATGCAGAATGTTTGGAGAGACTCAGCTCAGATCATCACCCTGTTTATGTACGTTTTGTCAATGAAAACTTCTTGCATACGAGTCGGTTTATGTTTGATCGTAGTTAGCTGCAAAAGAGGATTTTTCACAAGTGATAAAAATGGATGGGGCAAGGTTGATGTTAATTAGTCTTGGCCTTTATCAGAGAGGATTACATGGTGTAGAAGAGCTATAACAAAATGGAAAAGGACTGCTATACAAATTCTAAGGAACGGACCAAAGCTTTACGCAAGGAACTGGATGTTGAAGTCTCGACGTTAGACCCAGATTTTAATCGCATAAGACAGTTTAATTGGGATATTCCAGAAGCTTTTAGAGAAGAAGAATTGTATTGGAAGCAAAAAAGCCATGATAAATGGTTACATGCATGGAATCAAAATACCAAGTTTTTTCACGGAAAGGTGAAACGAAGAAGAACACAAAATAGAATTGGCTAGTTAATAGATGACCGTGGAGTGGAACAGTTTTCAGAGGGATCTAAAGGCAATGTTGATGTTGAATATTTTCGTAAAATATTCTCTTCCACTCGTCCAAAACCGGCTAGTGAGCTTCTTCGAGATATGGAGCCTAGAGTTACTGATTTAATGAATATAAAGCTCACAAAAAATATTACGGTGGAGGAGATTAAGAAAGCAATGTTTAGTATTAAGAGAGAAAGTACATATGGGGCTGATAGTATGTTTGGTTTCCTTTTTTTTTTTTAATTACTCGCATATTATTAGTCCTTAAATTGATCATAGAAGTGAAGAGAATTGTTTGCAACCGGTACTTTCCCTCAAGAATGGAATTTTACACAGCTCTGTTTATTACCAAAGAAAGAGAACCCGGATGTTTATAACAGATCCCACACCCGGATCCGATAACCGGAGAAGATAGCCACGTGGCCTCCATGTCATGGTAACAAAAGGAGAAGAGGGACCCACGGCAAAGACAGATCACACCTAGGGCGTCAAGCTGAGCAAACTCCTCTTGAGTTCGGGACCGCAAGGCGGAGGCTCGCAGAGCTCTAAGGCCATGGATGAGCGTAAAGAGTAGAGACCCATCAAAAGCCCAATATGGTTCAAAATCAAGGTGTTACAGCTTTAAAGAGAGGATCAAAATAGACATATTTAAAACAAATCTTAGAATTAATCTGCTGTACTAACCCCTGGAATGTATAAATATAGGACCCCCATAAGTTTGGAGGGGGATCCGAATACTGAGTCTTGAATACAATTACGAGTTTTCTTTCACATTTTTCCTTGAATAAGAAATCACATTTATATACAGAAGATATACGATCTTTTCCGAAAATACTATCTATTTTGAGTGTTGGATTCAACATCCACATTTTGGTGCTAGAAGGAGGGGGTTTAGGTATTAAATCTCTCAGATAACCAAAATCTGCAAACCCGCGCTTCGTCTGGCCAAATCAACATAGCCGAGACTCTAAAAAACCTTACAGACAGTACGACGGCTTTGGCAGCCAAGTTCGGCGACTTGGAACAAAGTCTGGCCACAATAAAGGCCTCACATGTAACTTTACCTGAAAATTATACAACCGTTTCAGCTTGTTTGGATTCTTTGGTAACAGGAACCACCTCGAGAAGTACTCGTCTGAGATCACTCTTTGCATCACCTGGAGTTCGAAACTCCCAGATTCCCGGAGATCCAACGACATCTAACCCAACAGGAAACCATGCAGAGGATGTCAACGACCACCACATCGATGATCCGAACGAGCTTGCAGATGAAATAAATCAAGGTCCCGCTTCTGATTATGATAAAGTCTTCCACGAGCTCAAGGAGATGATCAATAACTTTCGTTAGCTGCCAAGATGATTAAGAACTTTCGTTAGCTACCGAGATTATCAATAAGCATGACTAACAAGTCTAACTAACCACTAATCATCCTAATCAACTATTCTCATAGGCTATAAATACTAAGTACTTTGATAATTTTGTTCAAGCATTTTAATAAACACTTTATGGGCATGAAAATAATTAAGTTATAGATTAACAATTTCTGAAAAATAGGATTTTCAATTTTCCTACTATGAGTCAATTCTCAGCATGCACTATCGATGTCATTGTAGCATAAAAAGTGTTAATCCATTAGGGTGAGATGCTATGCAATCAAGATGCAACAAATCATTCAAGTCGAGCCAATCATAATGATGATACCAAGTGACCATTCAAAAACTAAACTAAAATGCAAATAGAAACAGAGGCTATCAAAGTAAAACAGAGCAAGCTATGAAGGCAATAAGATAAACAGATCAAAGGAAGAAATAGGGTCCTAAGGATGGGGTAATTGATTAGGGTGTCCCTTTAACTAACTAGAGTGTTTAACATGCTTAAAGAGAGATGATCCCCAGACGATAGACATCTAAACCTAGCTAATCCACTCTCGTAACAGAAGCTATCAAGCTTAATCACTTTCAGACCTATTCATCAACATTGAAATATAATCAAGCATGCATGAAGAAACACTCTAGCTAAGCCAAAATACCCCCTAAACAACCAATCTCTTGGGTTAGGGAGAAAATCTCTGGAAAATTTTGAGTCAGGCATTTCATCAAACACCTTTTGGGTGTGGAAATGCCTATGCTCTAATTCCATGTGATCAAGATGAAACTAGCATTAAGATCACCCACCCATAAGGGATCTAGACATATCTAACCTTAAACACCCTAGAAGATCAAAGATCAACCCTAGATCTAACCCATCCTCAAGAACCCTAGTTCACTACTCATAATTCATGCTCAAGAACATAAACCAAAAATGGAAATAAATAGCATAATCATAAAGATCAGGATCAGATTAGATGAAATATGCACGAACTAAGTGCAGAAATCAAATAGATAGAGAAAGATATGATTACAAATGAAAGATAATCTAAGGAGAGAAAGAGAGATCAGATGATAAACCCTAGATCTAAAAATGACTAAAAACTGACATATTAGGTTAAAACGACTTAAGGGGTTTATACCCCCTTTCACAAAAACTAAGCAGAAAAAGACAAAATTGCAAATCGGAAGACGGGCTCAAGCAGAATGGGTCGAGTGCTTGGGTCGAGTGTGTGTTTCTTCAAAGGTGGCATCTTGAAGTCTTGGACTCGATCGGTTTGGCACATGCACTCAATCGAGTGCAATCCTTCTTCCAAGGTGGCGTCTTGATAATTATGGACTCGGTCGAGTGGGATAATCGAGTGTGCCTTGCTCGATCAGTTTCGATCGAGTGGGACGGTCGAGTAGCGTCCAGTGGTGCAAGATCGAGCCTTGCAAGTCTAGCTTGAGTACTCCTAGTCGAGTGTCTCCCACTCGAATGTCCTTGGTCGAGTTGAGTATTCGAGTTAAGCGTGCTGGCTCCTCCTTGTCCATATAAACCTCCAAACACTCATTTTTGCACCTGATAAACACTCAAATGTGCAAATGCATGCAATGACAATGCATAATACCTATACGTATGCTAAATGGACTTAAAGGCCTATAAATGGTGCGAACAAGTGGAGAAACAATCCTAAAATGACACTAAATGGATGCTTAAAACATGTAAAATATGGATATATCAACTCTCCTAAACTTAGTCTTTGCTTGCCCTCAAGCAAACAAAAACAAGCTGGAGAAGGGTTTGAAAGTGGGGATTCAGAGTCTAAACATGTTGATAGAGAAAATAGCATCTATGTCTAAGTTAACGATTCTAAAAATCAGGGTGAAATGAGTTCTACTCCAGAAGATCTTAGCCATGAACCTCTCAGCAAAATCTAACAATATCCTTAACTTAGACTTGCATTCAAATCAACCACTCCCTTTAACATTCATTAAACAGAAACAGTGAATCAAGTCATGCACATCAAACGAGCTCATTTGGCTGGGGTGAAAGGTTTAAGAGACAAAAATGGTCCCTTCAAAAAGGTCTAATTAAATCAATTCAGGGATCTCTCAAGTAGTAAAATGAGCTTTAAAAGAAGGCTAAAGGTAAGAGACAAGCTATGCATACAAGAATAGACTCCCATTTACCCAAAGACATATAATTGGTTCCCCCTTTCTATCTCTAAACCCAACATATGATCCTATTTCTACCCTTAAGGCATTCTTTGGCCTTTTCTCTTTTATGGGATCAACTTATAACTTCTTTTTGATTTCATTCTAAGGAGAGGGTTTTTCTTTCATTGGTGACTTCTAGTGGGTTTGGGTCTTGTTCTTAACATCTAAGGCTCATCTTTTCTTCTTTTATTTTAAGACTATCAATGCTTTTTGCGTATTTTTTTCTCTTTTATTTTGCACAGAGCCTCTTTTAACTTTTTATTTCCAAAACCCTTTACTATAACACTTTGGTTTCCCTTCCTAAGAACTCTTAACCTTTCTTTCTTTTCTTTTCTTTTCCCATCTTTTTTTCTTTTAAGCATAATCAATCCCCATACCCCAAATCAAGTCTCACCTAATCCTATCTAGTTCAAAAGTCGTGAACCAGAACTACATGAGAATCTAATCTTGTTGACACAAACCTAACACATTCTACCAAGCTCATTTTCATAAAAATCAGTCTTCACTCAGCAAATAACAAGGGCTTGAAGGAAAGGTTGGGTTTAAGGTGGGGTAACTGTTCCAAAAATGGGAATCAGCTACTTGGATTCACAAGGGTGGTAAAAAGGGTGAAAGAGAATCCAAGTATGTGTGAGTATCCATGAGCTCATAATCAAATGCATGAACATGATAATTCTAATTTAAATTCGGGTTCTAAATAGATATGGAATAGTATTAGATCAGAGTAAGCTTCTATTAAGACATGAAGATCAGAATAATGCTTTAAAGATTATGGTGCTATCTTCAACTTTTAAACTCATTCGGTAAGCTTTAAACAATTCCTAACGAGGGCACATGTGCTATTCCGTGAATCAGCAAGCTAATAGGACTATAATCATCCCAATCCCTTATGCAAATGCAAACCTAAATGAGAAATGGCTAGACTCAATCCTAAAATGCAAATGAAACAACATGAAAACACACTGTTTTTGAATGGATTTTCTGAAAAATTTCAAAGTTTTTAGGGTTTTTCTACACCTTAGATAAAATGCATGCAGACTCAAGTATGCAAAATTTAAAAATAAGAAACACAGAAAACAATGATCAAATACAACTTAAACCCTCCCCCAAACTTGAATTACACAGTCCCTTGTGTAATAAAAATTTGAGAGAGAGTTCAAGGAAAAACAAGAAACACAGAATGCAACGGTATATACAATGGATTAAGTGAGTGTTTACCTCAGGGTTGGCTAAAGAAGGAGGAAATGGACTCCTCCATGTTTTCTCGTGTGTATGCAGGCACGACACCTTGGCTCGATGGGGTAGCTCGATTATGTTGCTCGAGTGTGTCGTCGGTGTGTGCAGTCTCGGTCGCTCGAGTGTCATCAATGGGTCGCTCGGTCGCTGGACTCGACTGGCTTGCTCGAGTAGCTCGATCGAGTCTGACCATCGATTCAGCTGGATCCGCTTCTAGTGAAGCTAATGCTCTCCGTTTCCTCTACTCAGGCTCAAAGGAAGATGCTCAAGGTGGGTCTACTGGCACGCTACGCCTTGGGGCAATGGTGAATAAGCTAATTCTTCCCAAGTTACTTAGGCCATGAATGGTTTTTCGTGAAGAGGAACTGCTAACTTTGCTCTGAAGATCCTTTATCTGGCCTTGCATATCCTTCACCGTATTCTTCATGGCCCTGATTGTTTTATCTTGCCAATTAGACCACCGTTGAAGGAGACTAAACCTCTTGTTGGCTTCTTTTAGATTATGGCTCCAGTTAGCGGCTATGTACTCGTCAAAATATAATCTTTCTGGTCCAGCCTTATCTTCATCCATGCCTTCATCACCGGGACTATCTTGCGCTTGCTGGCTTGGTGCTTAATGGAAGCGTGGTGCTGAAGAATCATAACGAGTCTCGGAGGGTGGCCAGAAATCAATGTTGAACCCCAGCCTTATCTTTGTAAGGTTGATACAAGGGAGCTCGAGCTTGGAATGTCCAGCCTCTGGATGAGTAAATAGGTAGAGGAACTTCCCGTTAGCTCTCTTGAGATATATATACTTGGTGCGTGTGAGGTAGTCTATGTCCATCCACCTGGACTCGATCGGGTCTGAATCCATATCTATACCGCAAGTGTGTAGTATTGGAGTCACTACCTGATGTAATGCTTAGGTGTGCGGTAAGAGATTTATTTTAAACGCAAATTAAACACGCAGTAGTAGTGAAGATTCGATCTAGAGGACCAGCAATACTCTCTAATATGATGAGACAAAATATTAGCTAAGTAATTAACAGGGGTTTGTGGTTTCGTAAGTAACAAGCAAAGCAAATAAAATCGGATTAAAAACAATAAATAAAAACGCTAGGTCAAGGGCAATTTTGTGAGGATCAAATCATCAAGAACCGAACAACTATTTAGGAAATAATAAGTACCAATCTAGAACTCAAACATAAAAATAAGACTGACCCACTGTCGTGGCGCCAACAACTTTATCTAGCAATCTAGCATCCTAAACTGTCTTTTGAACCTAAAATCGCTGACAAGCATTACCGGACGGGTTCAATATGTTCACGATTTGCCTTAGCATCAACAGTCGTTGGTTAAGGACAAATCGCCCACCTATGTCTTTTCTAGCAACCTATAACACTTTTGGTGAATAGATTTAAGCTAAAATCAAAGGCTAAGTGATCAGGTTAACCTAGGCATTAAGATCAACTATAGGCGAAGACATCAAATAATAAATCCTATCTATGTTCAGTTCATTGAATCATTAAATCCCCTTTTGAAAAACCCTTAACCTAACTAAAAGACTACTCAGCCATTGAACAGAAAAACGAAGCAAAAGAATCTGAAATATTCATGATATAAATCTGTAAAAACAAAGAGGAGTTTAGAATTCTTCTCAAGGTGATGTAGAGATTTCTTCTCTCCAATACAAGTGAAAAAGCTCTCTAAAGTGTCTCAAAATCGTCCCTCTTGTTCTTAGCAAAAGCATGACAGAAAAATAGAATGAAAAACGTGATAGAATAGGTCTGAGGCGGCTCCCGCAAGATTAGGGCTTTCTTCCCTAAAAAATAGGAAAGTTACGAATCTTCCTTATTTGCTTCAGCAATTCGTCATGAGCGGATGCTCAGGGGGTGAGCGGGTGCTCAATGCGTGAAATCTGACTTTTCTTTAATTTCCGCCAAGTTTTCTCCATAAGCTCCAATCTTCATCCTTAGCCATCTTTAGACCTGTAATGACTCAAAACACAACCGAAAGACTCGATAAAGACTTGAAAAAGACTTGAAAACAACTGTTAGAATGCGCCAAAAATGCAACACATCACTACCCCTCCTATGCTCAACTCGCTTTTGGTTCCCATCTTGTGCAGTTTCGTCACGTACTTCTTGTAAGAAAGAAGCTAGTCTAGCAAGATCATCGTAAGCCCTGTGTTGGACCTATCTCCCTCAATGGGGCGCCCGTCCCTGGTGGACTCATGAGGGCCCTTTAGCGCCCTAATCAACATCCAAAGCTCTCTCTCGTTTACATTTCCTGTCACCTTTCGTGCAAAGTTCGTGTTAGCTAGTGCTTTGTGCATGTATCTTACTACGGGGCTTCGGATCTGAGTTAGACCTCGAGGATGAGTAGGTGCTAACTCCACCTACTGTTATCCAAACCGCCTGCAACTCCTCTCGATCAACTTCTTCATTGACGCCCTGCCTGCTTGGAAACCCAAACATCTTGTCTAGTTGCTTGATTGTGAGAGTGTGCTTTGTCCCCTTCATTTTGAAGGTGATATAACAAGTCATCCATTTGATTCTACCTTGGGCTCGTCTTCATAGAAATTTACGGTCAGCGTGGCGAGGAAGTGGCAGGTCTCTTCTTGGTAAGCTTCAAAATGGCAGCTCATAAAGGTCTCAAGATGGCACATCTCGAACAGGAACTGAATGTCACGAAGGAGGCCTAGCTCTTTCAAAGAGTCACGGTGGGGATAGCTGGTTCAAGCAAACGAGAAAGAGCGGAAGATGTCAAGGAGTTTATTTCTGAATGGCTTCTTCTTTGATCTTCTCCCGGTTTCTTGCACAGTCACAACCTCTTCCTTTGTGACTTTCTTCCTTGACCTCTTCGCTGGTTCCTTAAAAACCTTAGTTTCGACCTTAGGAGCTTGCTTTTTTGTCTTTGATCTCCTCACTGGCCGTTCAACAACCTCAACCTCAGCTTTAGCAACTCGTTTCCTCGGTTTCCTCACTAGCTTCTCAACAACCTCCTCCCCACTCTTGGTATCCTTGCTGCCAATGTCTTCATCAACTAGCTCAGGCCTCTTTCCTCGTGCAATATCTCCCCTCTTCTTGGAATACTCACGAGCCAGCCTCTCATCTTTGTCTCCATGAACTATAGGCGCTTCATCTTGTGCCAATGGACCTATCAGTCGTGCAAATTGCCTAGCCACTGATTCAGCCGAGCCATGACGCTCTGTTTGCCTCCTCCCCGGGTATTTGGGGTGCCATAGCTTGAGCTTTGAGATCATCTTCACTGAAAAGGCAAGCCTTTGCTGCAAACTCAAGAAAATTGTAAGAAGAACCAAGAACAAGAAGAAAAGCTATAAAGAGAGCGCAAATAGAGAGAAAATCGCAAAATGAGAGTAGTGAGGGAGAGATGGGAGCGTGTAGGGAGTATATATGGAGAAATAAGTGAGCTAAATGACAAAAGAGAGGTGGGGGATAAGAGAAAACCGAGGCTAACATGCATGAGGCGTGGGGAATCTTGAGCTTTAGAGGGAACCTGAGTTGACTCGAGCTGTTGACTCGAGCCATTTCGGTCGAGTTAGCTCAGGTAAGTTGTTGACTCGAGCCGTTGACTCGGGCTGGCTCGCCTGGGTTAGCCATTTTTCCTGACTGGCTCACATGGCTCGAGCGGCTCGATCGAGTTAGTCAATCGAGTCTGCTCCTTGGCGCTACACTGGATGCTTTGCTCGATGGCATAGTTCGTGTCACTCGATCGAACTTGCAAACCCCAGAATCACTCCTTTGTTTCTTTACCGACTCGAGCTTAAAACTCTTCCCGTGCAACATGTTAGCCATAAACACTAAAAGAAACGTATTAAAAGCACTTAAGAACTTAAAAGAAATATGTACAAGGATAGGCGTGGGACTTCCTCCCAAGTGAGCATGTTTAAAGTCACTAAGCTTGACTCCTCATACTCTCTATGCTTTGGGAGGACCATAGAGAGGATCTATGGTCCCATCTGGTATGATTGAATCCTCCGCATACGGTTTGTTATCTGGTTCTTGAGCTGCCTCGTGACGGTTAATGAACATCTTGTAGCTCAAAACCTCATCATCAAAGTCCTCAGGTTCCACTTCTTTAGTTCCAATGGTTCGAACCAGACTTTCTTCAACATACCCTCCTTGCAAACCCTCAGCTCCTTTGTCCACTTTCTCGATCCAGAAAAGATTGCCTTCTATAGTCGGCTTCTTCATGACGTCGTTGATATCAAACTTCATCCAGAGATCTTTCCAAAGAGTGAGATCGATCTTGCCGTGTCGGACGTCTATAACCGTTCCTGTAGAGGCCAAGAAAGGTCTTCCTAAAATCAGGGGGTTCTTAGGCTCCTCATCCATTGCCAGCACAATGAAGTTAGTGGGCACCTCCATGTTTCCGATCCGGAGAAGCAGATTTTCCAGAAGATCATGGGGACATCTTATGGATCTATCATCTAGGATCAATGAAAGATTGCAGGGCTTGAACTTGCTGAAACCTAACTTCTTCGCTACAGAAAGTGGCATGAGGCTCACCGATGCTCCCAGGTTGCAAAGACAATTGTCAAAAGTCATTGGTCCCAAAGAGCATGACAATGTGAAAGAGCCTGGGTCTTAAAGTTTTTCTTGAACCACTTTCTGTTCCACTACAACGCTGCACTCAAAGGCTGGAACCTCTGCTTCTTACAGCTGTTTAGCTCTCCTAGCAACCGCATCTCTCAGGAACTTCTGGTATTGGGGTACCAGCATGAAGACATCTGTCAATGGCATCCTTATTTCAATCTCCTTCATATGTTTATCAAAGAGAGCTTGGAATTTTTCCACTAACTCCTTCTTAAACCTTCATGGGAATGGTAGCGGTGGCTTGTATGGAGGAGGGACATAAAGGGTTTCTTTTCTCTTTGATGTAGCAGGCTTCTCAACACCAGATGTCTTGACTCGATCGAGTTCTGGTCGAGCTATTCCATCGAGTTTGGCTTTTTCTATGGTTTTTAGCGGACTCGAGGTGTTAATTCGATCGAGTTCTGGTTGAGCTACTCAATCGAGTCTGGAGTTATCAGACGATTTACAACTTAAACCCTCCCCATCCTGGACTCCACTGTCCTCAGTGACTGGAGCATGTTCTGGTTGAGTAGTGAGCTCTATGCCACTCCGTAGTGTGATGGCATGGGCACTAGAAAATTCCCTCGGATTTTGAACGGACTTGCTTGGGAGTTGACCTGTTGGTAAAACAGATGAAGTACTTACACCTTTGGTCTCCAAGTACTTTAAGCGAGAGTGCAATGCCTCAAACTTAGTGTTGAGGTCATTATAAGAGCAGTCGACCTGGTGCTTTATCTCAGCGAACTTCTTAGCAATTTCCATTGCACCGATGGCTTGGCCTTGAAGAATTTGATGGAGCATGTTCTTCATATCCGGTTCAGGAGGGTTGTATTGCTGTGGTGAAAAACCGGGAGGTGCATTGAGAACAGGCTGGTGCTGCTGATTGCCTCCCTGGTATTGAGGTTTAGGTGCAAATCCTTGGTTTTGGTTCTATTGCACAAAGGGCTTGTTTTGCTTCTGCTAAGGAGGATAGACTTGATCTTGGGGGTTGGCGACATTAGTACTCCTATAAGACAGATTAGGATTGTTCTTATAGTTTATAAATCCCTTGTTGTAGCCTCCTTGGTTCTGGATGTAATTGACCTCTTCTAACTACTCAACTTCCCCATCTTGAACCTGAAACTGCTTTTCCTCACACACAAAATAAACCGGTTTCTGCTGCACTTGAAGGAACATGTCGATCTTATCGTTCAAAGCCTTGATCTCCTTCCTATGCCTCTCTTCAGTGTCAACGCTTCCCCTCATACTCCGGTCATAATCCTTATTGTAGTTCCCGTCAGACTAAGCAAGATTCTCCACTAAGTCCCAGCCTTCATCAACGTCTTTATTCAAGAAGTTCCCATTGATGGTTGTATCAAGGAGTATCCTTATCTTGGGAAGGGCACCGCGGTAGAGAGTGCTAAGGAGGGACTCATTGCTGAATCCATGGTGTGGGCACTGAGAAGTGTAATGCTTGAAACGCTCCCAAGCTTCACAGAAACTTTCTTCATTCTTCTGAGCAAAACACAGAGATCTCATTGTGAAGCCGAGCTACCCTTGCATTAGAGAAGAACTTAGCAAGGAAGGCTCGCTTGGATTCATCCCATGAAGTGATTGAGCCCTGAGGAAGACTCTTCTCCCACTGATATGCCTTATCTCCAAGTGAGAAAGGAAAGAGACGCAGCTTTAACTCATCTTCACTGACCCCGTTAATCTTCGTGAGGCTGCAGAGCCTATCATACTCATCCAAGTGATCAAGCGGATCTTCCATGGGTAAGTCATGAAATTTGTTGCTCTGGACCATGGAGCTTATACCGCTCTTTATCTCGATTCTGCACTGCAGGAGGCACGATTCCATGTTGCTGGGTGTGAGTAGTATGAGCGTCTCCTGCTCCGATGTTTCTGTGCCTCCTCTATTGAGCCACTGGCGTAGCTGGCGCATAATCCTGGTGTTCCATGTCTACCGGATCCTGATCATCAACCCGTATGTTATCACTCTACTCTCTAACGGACAAGGTAGTAGGTCGTTATCATCGAGGTAAGGAAAGTTCTGGTCGCCTTTAGATCGGGTATGCATGAAACCGGAAATAATAAACTGACAGGCTTGAGTGACTGACTTGGTCAAGCTAGGCGGATTGCTTGACTCGGTCGAGCTAGGTTGGTCGAGCTAGGTGGACTGCTGCAAGATGGAAGATTGACTCGACGTATCAAAACCAAACACCAAACCAAATTTTGCTAATCAAGGGGATATAAGCAAAGCTAAAGCTAGGACTAGTGGTATCAAATGCTACAAGTGTCAAGGAAGAGGAAACTATGCTAACGAGTGCACTAGCCGGCGAGTGATTGTTCTAAAGGAGAACGGGGATAACGAGTCCAAAGATGAACAACTGAAAACTAAAACTTTGGAGGAAGAACGTGTCAAAGTACCAGCTAAGGGAGATCTACTAGTAGATATGATGACCGTGACCATTCACTCCAAGACCGAAGAGCAAGCGCAACGCGATAACTTGTTTCACATGTGATGTCACGTTAACAGGAAGGTGTGTAGTCCCATCATCAACGGAGGAAGCTGTACTAATGTAGCAAGTGAGACTATGGTTAAGAAGATGGGTTTGAATGTTAAGAAGCATCCTAAGCCGTATAATCTTCTATGGCTCAATGATGAAGGGGAAATGAGAGTGAGAAATCAAGTGGAAGTACCTATTATCATTGGAAAATACAAGGATGATATTCTTTGTGATGTTTTACCAATGGAGGCTGGTCATATACACTTCTTAGAAGACCATGGCAATCAGACAGTATAGTAATTCATGATGGCTTCACCAATCGCTACTCCTTTGAGTTCAAAGGAAAGAAAACCACTTAGGTTATGTTGCCGCCTCATGAGGTATACCTTAATCAATTACAACTCAAAAAAAGCAAGTGCAAGGTAAGAAAACTAACCTCTTTGATATGATGGGTAAAACTAACTATTATGATCCATTTGATCCTAAAAGATTTATTTCTAAGGATAAAATGCCTTGTGACCTTAACCATTCACCGGTGCCAATGAGTTATTTTACCAACCTTTTGCAGGATTTGTCTTAAGATAACAACTTGATGCACACAAAGCCTAGTCCACATCATCATAAAATAGAGCCACATTGTATTGGTGGAAGAAATCTAGCTAAAGAAGCTCAAAGACTAGATGCTAGCAAAGTCCTTAAGGTGTACCAAGCTGATGCGAGTACCACATACTTTGCTTATGATGGCAAGACGAAGCTGCCCATTTTCGAAGTTGTGTTCGTTAACAAAACCAAGGAGACACAACCAGTTCAAGCCATGAGTGATTCAGAACACCAAGGACCTCCATCAAGCTTTAGAATTGATTTGAAAGGCTTAACATTGATGATAGTATAACATGGTCCTCTTGGTGATTTTCTAATGAATAACATGAAGTTTTCCTTTTGTCTTGATAGGATAAGAAAGAGAGATCCTAATAATTGTAAGGAACAAATGCTTGAATTGAAGAATAAAAACTCAACTAAAGCTGTTATAAGCCACATAGAGTTTGTCTTTG
>VBRH01000694.1:16837-34659 GCA_014578085.1 Cardamine resedifolia | reverse complement strand
TTACCAAAATTTTGCAGGATTTGTCTTTAGATAACAACTTGATGCACACAAAGCCTAGTCCACATCATCATAAAATAGAGCCACATTGTATTGGTAGAAGTAATCTAGCTAAAGAAGCTGAAAGACTAGATGCTAGCAAAGTCCTTAAGGTGTACCAAGCTGATTTGAGTACCAAATACTTTGCTTATGATGGCGAGAAGAAGCTGCCCATTTTCGAAGTTGTGTTCGTTAATAAAACTAAGGAGACACAACCAGTTCAAGCCATGAGTGATTCAGAACACCAAGGACCTCCATCAAGCTTTATAATTGATTTGAAAGGCTTAACATTGATGATAGTATAACATGGTCCTCTTGGTGATTTTCTAATGACTAACATGGAGTTCTCCTTTTGTCTTAATAGGATAAGAAGGAGAGATCCTAATAATTGTAAGGAACAAATGCTTGAATTGAAGAATAAAAACTCAACTAAAGCTGTTACAAGCCACAGAGAGTTTATCTTTGACTACTTCCGTGATACAAAGGCGATGAACACTTTCCAAAGAGCTCCTCTGGTGGAAATGGATATGAAGAACAAAAGGGAAGTGTTGCTTAGAGCTCTTAAAGATATCAACAATGATGTCGAGTCTCTCTTGAAGTGCCATGACAACATCAACCATCCGCTTGATCTCCGAGGTAAGTTTTCTACAATTTTACTCTTTGATGGTTCTAACTTAGCGTTGTTGGTGGCAGGACAAACATATTTGAGGACAAATCATTTTCAACTGAGGTAGCATGATGCGATTCTGGAAAGCACTAAGGACTTGGAGCATGGAGCATGGAAGGAGCATGAAGCTATTAATTAGCATGGAGCTAAAAAAGCATGGAAAACCCATTTGGGGACCACGTCTTGTCTCCGGATAAACATGGGAAAGGTTCTAGGTGACACTAAGGACCTAGAACATAGAGTTGGCGATATCCATGAAGAAGAGATCAAGCTGGGAGCCAAAGAAGCAATGGAGGTTCCTCTGGGTCAAGAACTTGTTTCCGGAACAAGAAGTTTCATCAAGCTTTTAGAGTCTCACTCCATCAAGTGAAGATTCAAGTGGATCACTCGAGCATTAGGAGTTGTGTCAAGGCCACCTTGGTCATGATACACGTTCGAGAAGGCTAGTGCATGGCCATATGATCCACTCGCTCTCTTTTTCCCTTATCTCGGTTTTGTCCCATGTGGTTTTCCGAGTAAGGTTTTTAACGAGGCTTGTGGCTCAGATGTTTGTCTTTTCCATCGCCTAGTCTGATCCATCAAGGCCCATTATCATCATTTTGGGTGCCTAACTCCTCTATATTTTCTTTTGAGTTTCAAACTTTAGTCTTTCCTTTGTTTCATTGTGTTTAATGCTTGTGGGGTTCCGAGATTTGTCTCTCGTGAATCCACCCCTTCCCTTGTTCTCCTCCTTATATTCTTGTGTGATCTGATGTATTTCCTTATCTATCTTTTTCTCAAACTCTTTTAAGCATAGAAGATCATTGATCCAATTTTTGTTTGTCGAGTTGTAATCTCTTAAGGCTTATCAAAGGGTCTTCTAAAACCCTTCGTGGTGTCTATTCATCCCTTTCTTGTTCGAGATATTTGTTTGTCGAGTCTAGAACGAGATCAACTATCCCATTACTTTTCTGTGGCAAAATTGGGGTGTGATTCGTCACCGAAATCGCATCAGGATGGCTCCAAGGACTTAGAACATGGGGAAGGGATGATACATAAAGACATGGACGAGCATGGAGTTAAGGATACCATAACAACCCCTATTGGTGCAACGACTAGTTCTCAGAAAAAACAAAGATGCATTGTAAGTGCCTCGCGGACCTATGACCTGCTCTCGGACCAAGGAGTTTACTCATGAATTTAGGGTCTTACTTTCACAAGTTTAAACCAAGAGGATCACTTGAGCAATAAGTACTGTGTCAAGGCTACACTGGTCATGATACATGATATCACCATTATTTTACCTAATTTAGCTATGCTTTTAAGATGATTAACAAGTGTTTTGATGTTACTTAAGTGCTTTTATGCCACATTTCGAGTATTTCTAGTTTCAAGGAGTCATTATAGGTTTTTACACAAGAAGGATAAAAAAGGAAGCATAACACATTTTCTACAGTTTCTGGACCTCAGATTGATGGCTACCTTTGGAGATCTTTCCATGAACCATATTCCACCTATGATATGTCATTGGAAAGCTAGAAGAGTCATCTTTCACCTCCAATTGTAATCACTCAAATCCATTTAGCCAATCAGAAGTTATGATGCAAACATTGAAGACATATCCTGCAAAGAAACCCAGAAACTGGTGCTGGCACTGCTGGAAGCACAAAGGAGCGCCAAATGGGCACTCTGGCGCGCCCAGAGGCCCCGTAGCAACGCTGGGAGGCTTCCTGAAGGCCCGTTAATCTAAAACAATGACACCTCACTTATTCCAATTCTAAACCAACTTATGACGACTTAAACACTATAAATACCCAATTTAAACCTAGAAGAGGGTGTGGATGAACAAACCAACAACCCTAGGCAGCCACCTCGTGCAGAACACTCAGAGCCGCCTCAAGAAGCCTCCATTGAAGTCTCATCACCTTGTTCATCATCTTTGATTGCTTAGCTTTGTTTTCAACATAATTAGGGGAGAAGATATCTTCTGTAACTCTTAGAGAAGAACCTCTGAACCCTACTGCTTTATCGTATTCGTGCCTAATGAATAATCTTTCATCATCTATTTGTTTGGTTGCTTTGTTATGTATGAGTAGTCTTTTAGTCTGGTTTAGTGGGGGTTACTTGAAGGGGATATATGGTTTGACTTGTGTAGGTTGTTAGATTTGTTTTTCTCTATATCTTATGATAAGGATTCTTCCGCTTAGATTTGCTCTTAATGTTTATTGCTTTGATGCCCTCTTGCAACTAAACTAAGGAGAAGGGTCCCAACGACAGTTGCAGCATCCTCTCCCGAACTAACTAGGTAGAGCGGTAGTTATCCTGGCCGGCCGAAAGCTGTGTGCCACAAAACTAGTGTGAACTAAGACCATCTAAGTATAATGCGTGAATAGACTTTATCATGGTTGTTGCGATAGCCGAGCCATGAGGAGAATAGACATAGTTAGCTAGTGCTACGGAAGTAGACTAGTTTATAGATACATCTTGTGCAAGTTCATGAATCCTAGTAGAGAAGAATGTTTAGTAATTGATGAACCCTTAGAGAGCCATAGTCCCTGGATAGTCCCCTATGCGCCTAACGCTTGCTTTCATTGATTTACTTTCTTGTTATTTACGTTATTTCTGCTCACAAAACCCACAAACTCATATTCGTCCTATTCTCGCTTTACTCTTATTAAACTCATCCTAGCAACATCACTCTCTGTGGGGTCGTCCTTAAGTACTACACGAGGCCGGGTTGTGCACTTGCAGCCTTACCGTTTTGTCCTCTTTGGGTAAAACCTGACACACATCAAGTTTTTGGCGCCGTTGCCGGGGAGTGATTGTTGCTCACGAGTCTAAGACTAGAGCCTAGTCTAGGACACTTGCTTTTTAATTTTTTGTTTTTTTTTTTTTTACATTGTTTTAGGAGAACTTGAAGATGAACTTCGACGTTATCCAAAGAAAAGACCCTCTGAAGCGCACTATCGCGGAGGATATGACGCTCCATGATGCATTGGAACAAGGACTCTTTCGACCAATGTCTTATTCTATGCACGGCTCTCGTTTCTATCACCAACGACCAGCCAATGCACCTCTTAGGCGTCCTCATTGCCAGCCAAGTCAACTCCGTGAAGACTTGTTTGTGAGAACTAATTGCTCACACACTCCTAAAGCCAACCACTCAGCATTTTGCTATGCTATGAATAAAGACTTTGATCACAGCGAGAGGGCTGGACTTTACACAAAGGAAGACTGTTCGTTTGATGCTCATGTGGCTCCTATGCCACAAAATTCTCACCTAGAGAATAAGCTCGAGAAAGCTTTGCAACAGCTCATGGAAGCACAAGAAAAGACAACAAATTTTTTTAAGATAAGCTTGACAAGATGGAGATTAAACTTAGTGATAAATTTGAATCTATCAATGAGCGAGCTCTAAAGCTAGAAGAGGAGGTACATCAAATCAATCTTGACTTGCAACAGCAAAAAGAAGACATCGAAGATCACAATACAAGGATCATAAACATGGATCATTTTATTGATGCTATTGAAAGTCGTCTTTAATGGAAGATTGAATCTCTACAAGAAAAAATCGCTGATCCGACTAAGTACAATGAGTGGGAGGACAACCAAGCCTACCTAGCCTTTGAAGAAGAAGAAAGGAAAGCTTACTTAGGAGAAGAAGACAATGAGAATCGATCTCAAGAAGGAGAAATCGATTCGTGGAAGAAGAAGATGTTGAAACTGTTTACTCTCAAGAGGAATGCAATGCGATCTACGAAGCTTTCTCTAAAAAGATATTTCGTGAAGTCACTATTATTGGACAGCCACAACCTCAAGAAGATACTCTAGAGCAGGGCACTCTACACCCACTGGCTCATTCATCACCAACACTTGGTGAAAACATTGATTGGAAACCGGCACTAATCACTACTAGGCGTCCCACTTTGTCTAATGAATATCAAGTTATTACTCTATCAACCTCCCATCACCAAGCTCTGGAAGATCATCAAGTGCCACGTCCCTCTAGACATCTTCAAGATGATCACAAAATAGAACACAAGGAAGAGAAGAGTAAGCTTCAAGGAGAAGCTAACCTAGAAGAAGAAGTTAGAGAGAGAAAGTTTGAAAAAATTTCAAACGAAATTGGTGAATTCTCTAACCTATCTACTGAAGATAAAGAACCTCCAGACCCATCTAAGCAAGGCCAAGAAGTCGCCAATGACAAGAAGGAATGGGATCAAAGATTGAACAATTTGTGTGATCACTATGACTTCGGTTTCAAGACAGCACTTGGGAGATTTTTGCGTTTATCTAAACGTGTCAATAGATTGGAGTATCTAATAGATAAAGTAGTCATGGCTACAGGACATATAGAAGACCACGAAGATGAGCACAAGGGAGTGAAGACTGATGCTCAAAATGAAGTCCTAATTCAACTAGGAGAAGGAAAAAGAGAAAAATGGCAAATCCTTGATGAAAAAGGAAACTTTCTTCAAGGCACTAAGGGAAAAGGAAATTTTTGGCATATAAGGACGTGTAACATCATAGAGCCTCACCAAACATCTCAGACCTTAGAAGAAACTGAAAGAGGAGTCGCTAGAAGAGAAGAGAACCTCAAAGGAGATCTCGAAAAAGAGCTTAAAGGAGAAAAGGAGAAAAAGTCTATGAAGTTCAAAAGCTTTGAGTGTGTGCAACACAAGGGGTTTAAGGAGGAAGAAGAACCAGACCATATGAAGATGTGCTACACCATAACACCTCTTTACGTTCAGCCTCTAAGAGAAATTGAAGAAGGAGAGATCATTGAAGAAGAAGATTACGAAGAAGAGAACTTGGAAGTATACATGGAAGTATACATGGAAGATGATGAACAAAACTCATCTACCTCTCATGAAGAAGGATCCTATGCCACTTCTATTATAAATACAAGAGGGACCAACCCACGGAAATTTGGAGAAGGACTGGAGACTAACTCGGAGCTGAGAAACCTCATGGGATTTGAAGACCTAGTTAGATCAATTCCACTTAATGCTTCATTCAAAGAAGCATTGGTGAAGTATCGTCTGGAGCTCTATTTTGTGGATACCAAGGAAACAAAGGAGGACATTGAAGATGACCTTAGAAAGGTAAGGAACTCACTATACCCTCATTCATCATGCCTGTTTCTTGATTTGGCGCAAGACACACATAACAGAGGAGAACCTTGAGAAGTTCAACGAAGCAGTTCGAGCTTTACCACCGGGTATGTCCTTTATGAATGCTTGGATTGATTACCATGTGAACCGTTTCTTTGATGATAGTAAGGAGACTATGGAGGATATACGAGAACACTTTATAAGAGCTAAGAACCTAACTGTAGCTAGAGTTCTATACAAAGTAGACAGCCTCGGGAGATTTCTCGTTGATATTTTCATAAGGGGAATCAAATTCAAAGATGCACTTTGCGACTCAGGCTCATGCATAAACCTAATGTCTATAGATATTGCTAAGAAGATTGGGATAAAGGAGCTGCAGCTGTCGACAATCCACATTGGACTTGCAAACCTAAAGGCATGGTATCAGACATCTATGTAAAAATTGGAAATTGTTATGTTCCAACCGACTTCCACGTTGTGGGACTGCATAAGAAAAGATTCGTAAATCTAATCCTTGGAGGACCATTCTTAGCAACAGTAAGAGTAGTCATGGATTGGTCAAATCAAAGAATGATCTTCGCCTACATAAACAAAGACGTTTCTTACCGAACCACCGCCTTCACACCGACTACTAGTCGTGAGGAAGAAGATGGGAAATCATCGGACGACCTTAAGGAGGAACAACTTAAATTTTTCGACAAAGGGAGACCAAAGAGAGCTTATCTAAGGACAAACACTCCAAACCGCTTCCAATAAGAAGCACATCGAAGTCGAGCTAACGACTTAAACCAAAAGCGCTTAACGGGAGGCAACCCATTGGTAAGGTTTTTAGCATTTAGATTAGTTTACTTTGATTGTTTTGCATGTTTTAGTTTTAGGTTTTGGATAAGAAAATAGAAAACAAAATAAAAAGGAAGATGAAGGACAACTTGGAGCCGAGACAAGATGGAGCCCTGCCAGCGCTCCTGGAGGCCCAGGGCAGCGCCAGAAGTGCCTCCCAACGCTGCTGCGGGACTTCTGGCAGCACCAACTCCCTCTTTTGTCCCAGCCAGCTCCAACCTGCATTTAAACATCTTACCTTGCATTAGGTACATTTTATTTAAGTTCAATTGCATTTAGTACTGATATTTTTAGTTTATTGCTTTCGGAAAAACATAAAAACACAAAAAAATGAGAAAACAAGAAAAGAAAAAGAAAGAAAGGAGGGAACCTTGGACGATTAGAAGAATCGTAAGGTAGGACAACACCTAATGAATGGGTCAAAATGCTTAAAACACTGCAAGCATTGATCTTTTCATGAAGCACAACCAAGGGATCAAGTGTCCTAGAAAGATATATCGAGAAAATGGAAGAAGGAGAAGGAAGCCTCACCAGAGCTCCTGGAAGAGACATGGCAGCGCCAGAAGCAGGTTCCAGCACTTTTACGGGCACTCTAGGAGCGCCAGAAAGCTTCCCCCTCCATTCTGCAGTTTTGCATCATCCGTTCATCACTCATCCGTCTCCACACCATCCCAACATCAACCATTGTAGCAAAACTGCAAACATCTATCTTAGGTATGTTTTATTTCCTTTAAATATTGATGGTTTTGGTTTTTGTCTCAAGAAAGACGCAATTTAGAAACTTAAACATTATAATTCGATTGGACCTTGTATAATCCGATCGATGTCAAGCAACAATAAGAAAGAATAGAAACTAGATCACCTTGTGTCGACCATACCACCATCCATCATCACCATCACCTACCATCACCCATCCCACACACAACACCATCATTCAATCTCATCCCCAAACAAGGTGACATTTTTCCTAATCTATAATCTTTCTTTTTCATTGATCTATTTCATCCTTATTCTCTTTCTTTTATCCCATTGGGGATGGTGTGATTTAATTTTGGGGGGAAGGATGTTCCATCCTATACTAATGCTACTTTCTATTTTGTTGACTTGAGTTTTTCCACTTTTTACATCAATATGGTTTTATCGAGTCAAAAGTTTTTATTGAGTTAAAACTAGTAGGGAATAATGACCTTTTCATATGATGATATTGACTACTATATGTTGAGAATTTTTTTTCTTAAAGACAACTTGTAGAATTTGCTTAGAAGCGGACAATACATAGAAGGTTAGAACCGGACCTCTCCCCTGAAGTTTCATCTTGCAGAGATTTCTGTTGGATCGAAAGTAACCTCTATTTTATTTGGAAATCTAACCGGACTTAACTTTTCTCATTGAAGGTGTTAGGTCAGGGAAATGAGCAAAAACATTCAGGATCATCTTTACCATTTTACCACCCTCTTGTTGATCCTGAATGGCCACTAATCTTTAGTGGTTCCCTACCCTTAACCATAACTTTTCTTTCAAACCCCATGCCATCTTTTTCTTCATCACCACCTAGAAGATTCAGCTTTCACCTCCAATTGGAATCACTTCAATCCATTTAGCCAATCAGAAGTTATGATGCAAACATTGAAGACATGTCCTGCAGAGAAACCCAGAAACTGGTGCTGGCACTGCTGGAAGAACAGAGGAGCGCCAAATGGGCACTCTGGCACGCCCAGAGGCCCCGTAGCAGCGCTGGGAGGCTTCTTGAAGGCCTGTTCATCCAAAACAATGACACCTCACTTATTCCAACTCTAAACCGACTTATGACGACTCAAACACTATAAATACCCAACTTAAACCCTAGAAGAGGGTTTGGACGAACAAACCAACAACCCTAGGCAGCCACCTCATGGAGAAGACTCAGAGCCGCCTCACGAAGCCTCCATTAAAGTCTCATCACCTTGTTCATCATCTTTGATTTCTTAGCTTTGTTTTCAACATCATTGGGGAGAAGATCTCTTCTGTAACTCTTAAAGAAGTACCTATGAACCCAATTGCTTTATTGAATTCGTGCCTAATGAATATTCTTTCATCAACTCTGTGCTTGGTTGCTTTGATTATGTCTGAGTAGTCTTTTAGTTAGGTTTAGTGGGGGTTACTTGAAGGGGATCTGATGCAGGTGGAAAGTCGATGTTCAGGGGATGTTCGATGTAATGAGGTGATGTTCGAACAGTAGCAAGACTATCGGGTCTGGGACACCTAGTAGGTACATGTATATCACTCGAGGATACACGAGCAATGTATGAGCTAACAGATCGAGGATATGTAAGCGATGTATGTTCAGCAAGTCATCCAACAGAAGAGGAGCGAGTCAATGAGGTTTGTCGATTCCACGAGCGTTGCACGAGGAATTGACGGGAGATAACACGAGCCACTATCCTCGATGTTTGTCTAGTGACTCGATCGATGGACAGAAACCTTCGAGGGAAACACGATGATTTCCCGAGTGTTGAACTGAGTGATGCACGGGCGATACACAAGGGGTATCTTGGACCGTATGATATAGCCCTAAGAGTAAGGGTTCGTTCACGCGGTGGTTGTAAAGTTGGCGTCGAGCTCTTACTTCACGTCCTTTGCGTTTGGTAGCGATTGGGGGAAAGACGAGTTGGCGTCAAGCTCTCTCCCATGTTTCCGGAGTATGGGATGGGATGGTGGATCGAGGAACAACACAGAGATGATGGGGATTTTCTCTGATACGGTTAGTTCTTAAGGAGGTAGCCGCGCCTTAGGAACAAGATCTAGGGTTGCTAGAAAAAGTGCGATATTTTTTTAAATCAAAGGTGAAAATTTTACAACTGCTGCAAGGGGACTTTATAAATAGTCTGTCAGCTAGCCCTAGGCCGAAATCAAAACGCAAAACATGAAATGTAAAACGCAACAACAAAAATGTAAAATCTTAGAACTTGCCGTTTTTGAACATCTCGGCTTACTTAAAAATAAAAGGGAAAATTACTAAGTGTTCGAGACACTCTAGCTGAACTAGAGTCTTCCATGATCACCTGCAAAAATTGCAAATATCATATTGACGCGACTTACCTTGGTGCGAGACACATGATAGTCGGAGTGGTCCATGTAGCGGTTTCCTAACATGCCTTCTAGTCCGGTTTGATGTCCGTGCCACTCCTCTGGATGCTTCAGCCTCTCTTGATAGATTCCTGAGTAATTATCATCCTCCCGTTCAAATGCTTGCGTAGTTTCTTCAATGGTTGTAGCTGTTGTGTCCTCTCGTGTTGCGCCAACGGCGCTCTCGGCAATGGTTGGGTCGTCACCTCCTAGCTCCAACTCTCGTGCTCCTTTTCCGATTCCGTTTCGTTCAAATGTTTTCTTGATGTTGATTTCTTGGAGGTTTTTCAAGCCCATCGATATGGTTCGAGTAGTTCCTCCTATAGGGTCGGACATTGCTTCCATGGTTTCCTCGGTAAAACGGCGGTTATTCTTGAAGCTACCGATCATTTCAGGATCTGATCGTGGTTCCTGCAATTTTCCTCGACCATTCGTATTTAAATAGGGTGTTTGCCAAAGGTTCTGAAAACTTATCTCTCATGGACGAGTGTTTTGATCCATAGACGATGAGGTTCCTTGTTTCTCGATGGTGGTATCGTCTGGTGTCGGGTAACGCAATCGGATGTGCGTTTGGTGCGCGTGTTCTTCGTTCATCAAGGTCTGGATACTTTCGTTGAACTGTATTCTTAGGCTTTTAAGCTTATTCCGTGTCATGGGTCCATCTCTCACCGTGGGAACGTCGAGTTCTTCATGGATGTCCTCATCATACCCTCCCCCTTGCGTTGGTTCAGTCCTCAGAACCGTTTCTCCTACATCAGAGGGGGATAAATCAGCAACGTTGAAGGTTTTAGAGATGGTAAACTCACTTGGTAGGTCTATGCGGTAGGCGTTGTTGTTGATCCTTTCCAAGGCTTTGAATTTTCCATCTCCACGTGTTGCTAGTTTGGATTTTCTCGCCGTGAGGAATCTCTCCGGTCTCATGTGTAGCCACACCCACTCTCCGGGTTCAAAAATGACTTCCTTCCTATGTTTATCCGCGTGTCCTCAATGTTCCCACTGGTCCAAAAATGACTTCCTGTATGCTTCCATCTTCTTCTCGATGTTTTCTTTGACTTTGGTATGTATTCTTTTCATGATCTCCGGTTTTATTGCTCCGTCTTGGCAAACCTGGTCTACTTAGGGAATTGGCTTCAAATCAAATGGGGCCAAAGGTTTGAATCCATAAACTACCTCAAATGGGGATATCTTAGTAGCAGAATGGTTAGCATGATTATAAGCAAATTCAACGAATGGTAGGCATTCAATCCAATTTCCTAAGTTTCTACCAATGGTGGCTCTAAGTAAGGTGGAGAGTGTACGGTGTACCACTTCCGTTTGCCCGTCGGTCTGAGGATGGCAAGTGGTAGAGAAAAGGAGCTTAGTACCGAGTTTTCTCCATAAAGTCCTCCAAAAGTGGCCTAGAAACTTGGTATCTCTGTCCGATACAATGGTCCTCGGTATCCCGTGTAAGCACAAAACTTCTTTGAAGAATAAGTCGGCGATGTAAGAGGCATCACTTGTCTTGGCACACGGTATGAAATGTGCCATTTTGGAAAACCGATCCAGCACAACGAAGATGGAATCCTTGTGTTGCATTTTTGGTAAACCTACGATAAAATCCATGGAAATATCTTCCCAAGGGGAGTTACGTATTGGAAGAGACGTATAAAGACCGTGAGGATGTAACCTGGACTCTGCGCGTAGACAGGTAACACATTTGGAGCAAACCTTCTCCACGTCCCTTTTTAAATGGACCCAAAAGAAATGATCCTTAACGACCGCTAGTGTCTTATCTCTCCCAAAATGTCCCATTAGCCCTCCTCCATGAACCTCTCGGATTATTAATTCTCTCATAGTTCCTTGGGGTATGCATAGTCGCCTGCCTTTAAAAAGAAACCCTTTGTGTAAATAAAATTTCCCGAAAGCTCCCTTAAGACACTCTTCGTGAATGTGCCCTAGCTTCGGGTCTTGTTCATAGGAAGCCTTGATATGCTCAAATCCTAATACTTTGGCTTCCATTGGTTATATTAATGTGTGCCTTCGGGACAGCGCATCTGCCTTATGGGATTCACAAAATAAGGTATTAATTTCGTGCCTATGAGACATTATTTCATATAAGGTACCGTTTCCCCTTCCGAAAAAAACATAAAACCAAAAAAAAATAAACCGAAAGGAAAGGAAGCGGAAACCATTTGTATAAGTCTCATAGCACAAGAAAATCAGAAGGAGAGGGATGGATCAATTCTCTTGAAGAAAGGAGTCAGTTATGAAGGAATCCCCACAAAAATCTAATTCTGGGGAAAACCAAAGTAAAAGAAAAAAGAACAAGACGATGAAGTGGTTGGAGACTATGGACATCATCAGGTCTATTTCCTCTTACCGTTTTGCATAATACCTCATAACCACCTTTCCACCCATTACCCTAAACACCATGAACTCCACCACCAAACACCAAAAAGCCTTCCCTTACACCAAGCGCCATCTGCCCTGAATGACATCCTTTCAATGAGAAACTCACACCATTTTTTAATGAATGTAGGGAGTTGACTGACGTGAATTCTGAGTTTTTGCAGGTTTGGGATCGATGGACAAGAGTAGGGAAAGTTTAATGTGGTCTACAGATAATAATTTGAGACACGGTCTCTGATGAGAAGAGAGTTCCCGTGATTTTCAATCCTCTTCTCCATGACTTTACTTTGATTGTTTGCTTGAGGACAAACAAAGTTTAAGTCTGGGGAGTTGATAACACCGTTATTTTACCTATTTTAGCTATGCTTTTAAGATGATTAACAAGTTTTTTGACGTTACTTAAGTGCTTTGATGCCACATTTTGAGTATTTCAAGTTTCAAGGATTCATTACAGGTTTTTACACAAAAGATCAAAAAGGGAGTAGAACATGTTTTCTACAGTTTCCAGACCTCAGATTGATGGCTACCTTTGGAGACATTCCAATGAACCATATTCAATCTATGATATGTCAAATCATGTTTGAGCCTATGTTCAAACAAAAGACTTCGTTCCTCGTCGTGCCCCTTCCCACCTAGGAAGAGATACTAACTCGAGAAACAGTACAAATCTTTCGAAGAGGACTCTTTCCTTTGCTCAAGCCAAACGGGATCAAGGAAGTACGAGCGGGGAAGATGTGAGCGGACAGCTAATGTATTCCACTTATTGAACAGGGTTCATTGGAAAGCTAAAAGATTCAGCTTTCACCTCCAATTGGAATCACTTCAATCCATTTAGCCAATCAGAAGTTATGATGCAAACATTGAAGACATTTCCTGCAGAAAAACCCAGAAACTGGTGCTGGCGCTGCTGGAAGAACATAGGACCGCCAGAGGCCCCGTAGCAGTGCTGGGAGACTTCCTGAAGGCATGTTCATCCAAAACAGTGACACCTCACTTATTCCAATTCTAAACTGACTTATGACGACTCAAACACTATAAATACCCAACTTAAACCCTAGAAGAGGGTGTGGACGAACAAACCAACAACCCTAGGCAGCCACCTTGTGCAGAAGACTCAGAGCTGCCTCACGAAGCCTTCATTGAAGTCTCATCACCTTGTTCATCATCTTTGATTGCTTAGCTTTGTTTTCAACATCATTGGGGAGAAGTTCTCTTCTGTAACTCTTAGAGAAGTACCTCTGAACCCAATTGCTTTATTGAATTCGTGCCTAATGAATATTCTTTCATCATCTCTGTGTTTGGTTGCTTTGATTATGTCTGAGTAGTCTTTTAGTTGGGCTTAGTGGGGGTTACTTGAAGGGGATCTGATGCAGGCGGAAAGTCGATGTTCGAGGGATGTTCGATGTAATGAGGTGAACAGTAGCAAGACTATCGGGTCTGGGACAACGAGTAGGTACTTGTATATCACTCGAGGATACACGAGCGATGTACGAGGTAACAGATCGAGGATATGTAAGCGATGTATATTCAGCAAGTCGTGCAACAGACGAGGAGCGAGTCGATGAGGTTCGTCGATTCCACGAGCGATGCACAAGGAATAGCCGGGAGACAACACGAGCCACAATCCTCGATGTTCATTTAGTGACTTGATCAATGGACGGAAACCTTCGAGGGAAACACGATGATTTCCCGAGTGTTGAACTGGGTGATGCACGGGCAATACACGAGGGGTATCTCGGACCGTGTGATATAGCCCTAAGAGTAAGGGTTAATTCACGCGGTGGTTGCAAAGTTGGCGTCGAGCTCTTACTTCACGTACGTTGCGTTTGGTAACGATTGGGGGAAAGACGAGTTGGCGTCAAGCTCTCTCTCGTGTTTCCGGAGTAAGGGATGGGATGGTGGATCGAGGAACAACATAGAGATCATGGGGATTTTCTCTGATACGGTTCAGTTTGCCTAGTTCTTAAGGGGCTAGCCGCGCCTTAGGAACAAGATCTAGGGTTGCTAGAGAAAGTGCGATATTTTTTTAAGTCAAAGGTGAAAATTTTACAACTGCTGCAAGGGGATTTTATAAACAGTCTGTCAGCTAGCCCTAGGCCGAAATCAAAACGCAAAACAAGAAATGTAAAACGAAACAACAAAAATGTAAAATCTTAGAACTTGCCGTTTTTGAACATCTCGGCTTACTTAAAAATAAAAGGGAAAATTACTAAGTGTTCGAGACACTCTAGCTGAACTAGAGTCTTCCATGATCACCTGCAAAAATAGCAAATATCATATTGACGCGACTTACCTTAGCGCGAGACACATGATAGTCGAAGTGGTCCGTGTAACGGTTTCCTAACGTGCCTTCTAGTCCGGTTTGATGTCCGTGCCACTCCTCTGGATGCTTCAGCCTCTCTTGATAGATTCATGAGTAATTATCATCCTCACGTTCCAATGCTTGCGTAGTTTCTTCAATGGTTATAGCTGTTGTGTCCTCTCGTGTTGCACCAATGGCGTTCTCGGCAACGGTTGGGTCGTCACCTCCTAGCTCCAACTCTCGTGCTCCCTTTCCGATTCTGTTTCGTTCAAATGTTTTCTTGATGTTGATTTCCCGGAGGTTTTTCAAGAACATCGATCTGGTTCGAGTAGTTCCTCCTATAGGGTCGGACATTGCTTCCATGGTTTCCTCGGTAAAATGGTTGTTGGTCTTGAAGCTACCGATCATTTCAGGATCTGATCGTGGTTCCTGCAATTTTCCTCGACCATTCATTTTTAAATAGGGTGTTTGACAAAGGTTCTGCAAACTTACCTTTGATGGACGAGTGTTTTGATCCATAGACGATGAGGTTCCTTGTTTCTCGATGGTGGTATCGTCCGGTGTCGGGTAACGCAATTGAATGTGCATTTGGTGCGCTTGTTCTTCGTTTAGCAAGGTCTGGATACTTTCGTTGAACTGTATTCTTAGGCTTTTAATTTTATTACGTGTCATGGGTCCGTCTCTCACCGTGGGAACATCGAGTTCTTCATGGATGTCCTCATCATACCCTCCCCCTTGCGTTAGTTCTGTCCTCAGAACCGTTTCTCCTGCATCAATGGGGGATAAATCAGCAACGTTGAAGGTTTTAGAGATGGTAAACTCACCTGGTAGGTCTATGCGGTAGGCGTTGTTGTTGATCCTTTCCAAGACTTTGAATGGTCCATCTCCGCGGGTTGCTAGTTTGGATTTTCTCGCCGTGAGGAATCTCTCCGGTCTCATGTGTAGCCACACCCACTCTCCGGGTTCAAAAATGACTTCCTTCCTATGTTTATCCGCGTGTCCTCAATGTTCCCACTGGTCCAAAAATGACTTCCTGTATGCTTCCATCTTCTTCTCGATGTTTTCTTTGACTTCGGTATGTATTCTTTTCATAATCTCCGCTTTGGTTGCTCCGTCTTGGCAAACCTGGTCTACTTTGTGAATTGGCTTCAAATCCAATGGGGCCTAAGGTTTGAAGCCATAAACTACCTCAAATGGGGACATCTTAGTAGGAGAATGGTTAGCATGATTATAAGCAAATTCAACAAATCGTAGGCATTCAATCCAATTTCCTAAGTTTCTACCAATGGTGGCTCTAAGTAAGGTGGAGAGTGTACGGTTTACCACTTCCATTTGCCCGTCGGTCTGAGGATGGCAAGTGGTAGAGAAAAGGACCTTAGTACCGAGTTTTCTCCATAGAGTCCTCCAAAAGTGGCCTAGAAACATGGTATCTCTTTCCGATACAATGGTCCTCGGTATCCGATGTAAGTGCACAACTTCTTTGAAGAATAAGTCGGTGATATAAGAGGCATCACTTGTCTTGGCACACGGTATGAAATGTACCATTTTGGAAAACCGATCCAGCACAACGAAGATGGAATCCTTGTGTTGCATTTTCGGTAAACCTACGATAAAATCCATGGAAATATCTTCCCAAGGGGAGTTAGGTATTTGAAGAGGCGTATAAAGACCATGAGGATGTAACTTGGACTTTGCGCGTAGACACGTAACACATTTGGAGCAAACCTTCTCCACGTCCCTTTTTAAACGGACCCAAAAGAAATGATCCTTAAGGACCGCTAGTGTCTTGTCTCTCCCAAAATGTCCCATTAGCCTCCTCCATGAGCCTCTCGGATTATTAGTTCTCTCATAGATCCTTGGGGTATGCATAGTCGCCTGCCTTTAAAAAGAAACCCTTCGTGTAAATAAAATTTCTCGGAAGCTCCCTTAAGACACTCTTCGTGAATGTGCCCTAGCTCCGGGTCTTGCTCATAGGAAGCCTTGATATGCTGAAATCCTAATACTTTGGCTTCCATTGGTTATATTAATGCGTGCCTTCGGGACAGCGCATCTGCCACGATGTTCTCTTTTCCTTTTTTGTACTTGATAACATAAAGAAAAGTCTCGACGAACTCCAGCCATTTGGCGTGTCTCCTCTTGAGTGTGATCTGACCCCTCAAGTGTTTGAGTGTCTCATGGTCGGTGTGAATGACAAACTCCTTGGATAACAAGTAGTGTTGCAACGTCTCCAAAGCCCGGACCAATGCGTACAGTTCCTTGTCATACGTGGGATAGTTAAGCGTGGCTCCACTAAGCTTCTCACTGAAAATGCAACTGGCCTCCCACGTTGATTCAGCACAGCTCCTATGCCCAAACCGGAGGCATCACACTCCACTTTATACATAACCTCGAAATCCGGTAGTGCTAGGACGGGCGCCTCGGTGAGGCTCTTCTTGAGGTCTTTAAAGGCACTCTCTTGAGCGTTTCCCCAAACAAAAGGAACATTCTTCTTGATTACGGTTGTGAGTGGTGCGGCCTTGGTTCTAAAATCTCTCACGAATCTCCGGTAAAAACTTGCTAGGCCGTGAAAACTTCTAACATGTCCGATGGTGGTAGGTGTTGGCCATTCTTGAATAGCTTTAATCTTCTCATCATCAACATGTAATCCCTGCGAGCTCACAACAAATCCTAAAAACAAAAGCTGGTTAGTGCAAAAGGTGCATTTCTTGAGGTTAGCATAAAGTCCTTCCTTGCGGAGAGCTTCCAAAACCTTTTCAAGATGCATTAGATGTTCTTTAAGGCTTTTGCTAAAGATGGGGATATCATCAAAATAAACAACGACAAATACTGATGTAGTTCCTTAGAACTTGATTTATGAGTCTTATGAACGTACTAGGAGCGTTAGTCAATCCGAATGGCATGACTAACCACTCATACAAACCTTGTTTTGTTTTGAACGCCGTTTTCCATTTATCTCCTTCTTTCATTCTCACTTGGTGGTAGCCACTTTTAAGATCAATCTTTGAAAATATCGTGGACCCATTTAATTCATCAAGCATGTCATCTAAACGAGGGATGGGATGGCGGTATTTGATGGTGATGTTATTAATTGCGCGACAGTCCACGCACATTCTCCACATTCTGTCCTTCTTGGGCACCAATAGCACGGGCACAACACAGGGATTGAGACTCTCTATGATATACCCTTTCTCCATCAACTCTCGGACTTGTCATTCCAGTTCCTTAGTCTCGTAGGGGTTCATGCGGTAAGCGGGTTGGTTCGGCAACGCGGCTCCGGGAACAAGATCGATTCGGTGTTCAATACCTCTTAATGGGGGTAATCCCGCATGCATCTCTTCTGGAAAGACGTCTTGAAATTGTTCTAAGACATTGGCCACTTCCGGGGGTATAT
>VBRH01000694.1:0-14621 GCA_014578085.1 Cardamine resedifolia | reverse complement strand
GGTTGTACTTGTGCTTGTTGAACGTGAAAGAGTAGTAGTTAGTCCTCCCATCATGAGAAACCTCCCTGTCGAATTACCACGGGCGGCCAGGGAGAAGGTGTCCCGCCTGCATTGGTACCACGTCACACATGACTTGGTCGTGGTACTTACCAATGCTAAAGGAAATAAGGACTTGCTCAGCAATTTTCAACTCCACTTGGTCGTTAAGCCACTGTAACCATGTATTTGCTGGCTACATTGGTGTAAGAGCCGCCATCGATGATCAAGTTTTATACTTTATTGTTGACGACACACCGGGTATGAAAAATGTTTTCTCTGTTAAGCGGTCTCTTCCGGATTTACCATAACACTTAGAACTCTCCGAGTTATCAACACCTCTCCAACTTCCGGATATTCGGTACTCTCTTCCGGATCAGCATATTCGTCCTCTTGTTCATCTTGTGACTCATATTCTCCACTGGGTAACAACATCATAACTCTCAGATTGTCACAGTCTCGCGCATAATGTCCTCTCCCTTGACATTAGAAACATGTAATATCTCTTGAACACTGCGGATTTTGACCTGACCCGCCGGGTGTCCGTGTTTCCTTTGCGGGTTCGTTGTTCCGGCTCTTGAATATGGAGTCTACTTCGATGATCCTTCCTTTGTCTGAAGGTTTGCTCCAATTAAGATTCTGTCTTGGCCGTGGGGTAGGCAAGTGCTTTCTCCGAATCTGAAACTCGGCTTGCACCGCTAGGTGTAGTACCTCATGCAACTGATGATAAGGTTGCCTCTCAACCTTCCTAGCGATCCTCTCATTCAACCCGTCGACAAATTGTGCCATCAAAGATTCTTCGGTTTCATTCAGCTCCAAGCAACCTCTCAAAGTTTCAAACTCGTCGTAGTATTCTTCCACGGACTTGCTTCCTTAGGCGAGTTTCCTAAACTTTCTTTGGTTCTCTCGGTGGTAATGTGGCGGAACATATCTTCGCCTCGTAGCTTCTTTCATGTCATCCCATGTCCGGATGTGACCGTACCGGTTCCTTCTCCTCTCGGCAAGCTCTCGGTCCCACCAAGTCAATGCGTGTTCAATGAGTTGGGCGGAAGCTACCACAACCTTCTTCTGGTCTGCGTAGTTGTAACACTCAAAAATATACTCCATGCGCTTCTCCCTGTCGAGGTACGCGTCAGGGTCTACCTTTCCAGCAAATGTGGGTGGAATAAGTTTGATGTTCAAATTTCCGGGGTGGAAATTCTCATCTTCCCGTTGTCTTCCTCGATGAACCGGGTCTCTTCTACCGCCTCTTGGTTCTTGTGGGTGTTGGTAGTGATGATCTTCCTCATCAGTATTGTATAGATCTTCTTCTATTCGAGCTCCTCTCCTTGGTTACACATTACGGCCATTGTCTAGGCCATTATTACCCAGGGGTTGCTCCATGCGTCTCATCCGCTCATCCATGGATTGTATACGTTCTTGTATGTTGACTAGTAACTGGGCCATGTTGGCGATGGGTTCAACAGGTGGATCTTGCTCGGCCATAGCTCAGGTAGTTCCTAAAACACACAAGACAACAAGGCAACTAACTCAAAAGTCTCGTAATTCAAAAAGTTCCGCGAGTGGAAGTTAGACTTGCAAAATATCGGTAAAATTCTTTTTTTTTTTTTGAAATAAATGGCTTTAAATAAGTAATAAAAATTAATTTTTTTTTTGTTGAATATAAGATGCAATAAGCTAATTTCAAAGTATATAAGACAAGGCAAAAACGTGTAAAAAAATAGCAAAACCCTAAGTGGTACAAAAAAAAGATGTAAGTTTGGATCCACAAAATATCCGATCTAAAGATGAGATAATGAAACGAGATAAGTGGATTCGAAACAACCTGATGCAGAACCATTTTAGGCTCTGATACCAGATGATATAGCCCTAAGAGTAAGGGTTCGTTCACCCGGTGGTTGCAAAGTTGGCGTCGAGCTCTTACTTCACGTCCGTTGTGTTTGGTAGCGGTTGGGGGAAAGACGAGTTGGCGTCAAGCTCTCTCTTGTGTTTCCGGAGTAAGGGATGGGATGGTGGATCGAGGAACAACACAGAGATGATGGGGATTTTCTCTGATACGGTTTGGTTTGCCTAGTTCATAAGGGGGTAGCCACGCCTTAGGAACAAGATCTAGGGTTGCTAGAAAAAGTGAAATATTTTATTAAAATCAATGGTGAAAATTTTACAACTACTGCATGGGGACTTTATAAACAGTCCGTCAGCTAGCCCTAGGCCGAAATCAAAACGCAAAACAAGAAATGTAAAACGCAACAACAAAAATGTAAAATCTTAGAACTTGCCATTTTTGAACATCTCGGCTTACTTAAAAATAAAAGGGAAAATTACTAAGTGTTCGAGATACTCTAGCTGAACTAGAGTCTTCCATGATCACCTGCAAAAATAGCAAATATCATATTGACACGACTTACCTTGGCGCGAGACACATGATAGCCGTGTATCGGTTTCCTAATGTGCCTTCTAGTCCGGTTTGATGTCCGTGCCACTCCTCTGGAAGCTTCAGTCTCTCTTGATAGATTCCTGAGTAATTATCATCCTCCTGATCCAATGCTTGCGTAGTTTCTTCAATGGTTGTAGCTGTTGTGTCCTCTTGTGTTGCGCCAACGGCGTTCTCGGCAACGGTTGGGTCGTCACCTCCTAGCTCCAACTCTTGTGCTCCTTTTCTGATTCTGTTTCGTTCAAATATTTTCTTGATGTTGATTTCCTGGAGGTTTTTCCAAGCCCATCGATCTGGTTTGAGTGGTTCCTCCTGTATGGTCGGACATTGCTTCCATGGTTTCCTCGGTAAAACGACGGTTGTTCTTGAAGCTACCGATCATTTCAGGATCTGATCATGGTTCCAGAAATTTTCCTCGACCATTCGTATTTAAATAGGGTGTTTGCCGAAGGTTCTGAAAACTTACCTCTGATGGATGAGTGTTTTGATCAATAGACGATCAGGTTCCTTGTTTCTCGATGGTGGTATCGTCCGGTGTCGGGTAACGCGATCGGATGTGCGTTTGGTGCGCGTGTTCTTCGTTCAGCAAGGTCTTGATACTTTCGTTGAACTGTATCCTTAGGCTTTTAAGCTTATTCCGTGTCATGGGTCCGTCTCTCACCGTGGGAACGTCGAGTTCTTCATGGATGTCCTCATCACCGTGAGTGAACGATGTTCGGAGTTTATCACCGGCGATGTTCGACGGGAAAAACACAAGGGCGGATCCAAAGAACTGGTGGTAACACTCAGTGTTTCGGACGAATAATGGTCGAGACGGAAGTGATGGGGTTGATCTGGTCGGTGGTAACACACGACAAGTTCAACGGTGTGATGGGATGACGTATGAAACGGGGGGATCAGACACCAAAAAACCAGTGAAAGGGTTTTGATAAGTCAAAACCTCTCTAGTTCAACGAGTCTCACACAAGAAGAGGAGCGGCTAGGGTTTCCTGAAGAAAGTTCGTTCTTTATTGATAATAGGTTAAAAAAAATACAAGCCAGGAAGGAGGTTATAAACTGCTCGATGACAGTGGGCTTCAAAGGCCAAAAAACTACATAAGTAAAAATAGAAAAACAATGTGCATTCTAGACTCTAAACACATAAATGCTGGGACATCTAAGACTTGACGAAAGGAAATAACTAAAGACCCTACAAAACAATTAAAACACTCGTGAGTTTTAAATAAGGAAATAATTGAAACACGCACCTTTCCTAAGTTGCACTCCCACGGCCATCCTTGGCTATGATAAAAATAGTAGTGTCTTGATGTCCTTGAAGAACCGGTAGAAAGTCGGTTGACGCCGTCTTGTCATGTGCATTCACCGGGGTTTTAGCTCCCTTGTGTTTGTCTTCTACGGGTGAGATGCTCGTGGGTTCCATTGGCGTTTCTTGGGTGATTTCCTTGGCAAGAAGGGACTCCTTGAGTTCTTCATGCTTGATTAAGGTGATTAAGATTTCCACGGACTTGTTGAAATCTTCTCGCACATTTTTGGCTCCCCCTTATGTTCTCGGACTTCTCCGTAGTTCGGGTATGGTAGCTTGGATGTCCTCATCATTCCCTCCCCCTTGAGAAGGTTCTGGCCTCAGAACTGGTTCATCTGCATTAAAAGGAACTAAATCAGTAACATTGAACGTGGGATTAACGTCTAACTTACCTGGTAGTTCTAGTCGGTATGCGTTGTCGTTGATCTTCTCCAATACTCAAAACGGCCCATCTCCTCGTGAGGATAGCTTTGACTTTCGTTGGTTTGGAAACTGTTCTTGTCGCATGTGTAGCCAAACTCAATCTCCTGGTTTGAAAGTGATCTTCTTGCGCCCTTTGTCGATGTATTCTTTGGTCTTCGCATATTTCTTCTCAAGGTTCTCCTCGACCCGTAATGCAGCTTTTTGACAAATTCTAATTTTGTTTCCCCATCTGCGCTAGAGTACACGGCTTGGGGCAAAGGAGTTAAATCTAGTGGTGTACTAGGATTAAACCCATAAAATTTTTCAAAAGGAGAGTGTTTAGTCGCCGAGTGTTTAGCATGGTTATATGCAAACTCAATATAGGGTAAACAAGTTAACCAATTGCTCAAGTTCTTACCGACCGTGGCCCTTAATAATGTGGGCTAGGTTTACTACCTCGGTTTGTCCATCGGTCTGGGGATGACATGTAGTGGAAAATAATAGCTTGGTTCTTAATTTTCTCCATAGTTCTTGCCAAAAGTGACTTAGAAACTTGGTGTCTCGATCGGAGACTATGGTATTTGGCACTCCATGTAAAAGTACAACCTCCTTGAAGAAGAGATCAGCAATTTGAGTCGCGTCATTAGTTTTGTTGCATGGTATGAAGTGTGCCATTTTAGAGAACCTGTCCATAACTACAAAAATAGAATCCTTGCAATTTATCGTTGGAAGTCCTAAGACAAAATCCATTGATATATCCACCCAAGGCATCTTAGGCACATGCAAAGGTAAGTATAAACCATGATGATGTAACCTGAACTTTGCCTTTCAACAGGTGATGCACTTGGAACAGAACTTCTCCACGTCTCGCTTCAAGTGTGGCCAAAAGAAATGGTCTGTCAACACGCTCATAGTTTTATCTCGTCCAAAATGACCCATGAGACCTCCACCATGAGCCTCCCTTATGAGTAATTCACGCATGGACCCTTGCGGAATGCATAGGCGCCTATCCTTAAATAAGAACCCATCTTGTTGGTAAAATGCTCTGAATGCCGCATTGGTAGTTTCTTTGAAAACATCTTAAAAGTCCAGGTCTACTTCGTAAAGATCTTTGAGATGCTCAAATCTCATGATCTTCGCCTCCATTGTGGAGATCAACGCATGTCTCCTTGAAAGGGCGTCGGCCATAATGTTCTCTTTGCCCTTCTTGTACTTGATCACGTACGGAAATGTTTCTACGAATTCTAGCCAACGGGCGTGCCGCCTCTGGAGTGTTGTCTGGCCTTTAAGGTGCTTCAACGTCTCGTGATCTGTATGAATAACAAATTCCTTGGACAAGAATATTGTTGCCATGTTTCTAGACTCCATACCAGGGCATATAACTCCTTGTCATAGGTGGGGTAGTTTAGCGAAGCTCCGCTTAGCTTTTCACTAAAATAGGCCACTAGTTTCCCTCCTTGTGTAAGGACAGCTCATGTTCCGGTACCTGAAGCATCATACTCAATCTCAAACAATTTGTCAAAGTTAGGTAGTACCAAAACCGGTGCGTTGGTGAGGCTGTCCTTTAGCCGGTTGAAAGCGTCCTCTTGTGCATGTCCCCATGTGAAGGCGTTATTCTTCTTTATCACAACGGTCAATGGTGCTGCTACGGTGCTGAAATCCTTGACAAACCTTCGGTAAGAGCTGGCCAGTCCATGGAAACTCCTAACCTGGCTGATGGATGAGGGCGTTGGCCAGTCTTGGATTGCCTTGATTTTCTCCTCATCAACCTTTAAACCTTGAGAGCTGACCACAGAACCTAGAAAAACTAGTTGATCAATGCAAAAAGTACATTTATTAAGGTTAGCATACAAACCTTCCAGCCTTAGCGTGTCTAAGACTTGCTCTAGGTGAGCCAAATGATCTGCAAAACAAATGATGTATATGAGGATATCATCAAAATACACTACCACAAACTTACATATGTAGGCCCGTAGTATGTGGTTCATGAGTCTCATGAACGTGCTTGGCGCATTGGTGAGACCAAAGGGCATTACAAGCGACTCATATAACTCTCTCTTCGTCTTGAAAGCGGTCTTCCACTCATCTCCTTCTTTCATTCTAACCTGATGGTACCCGCTCTTTAAATCTATCTTAGAAAATATGGTACCGCCATGAAGTTCATCTAACATATCATCTAGCCTAGGGATCAGATGCCTATACTTAATAGTGATATTGTTAATGGCTTGGCAATCTACACACATCCTCCATGTGCCGTCTTTCTTAGGAACAAGAAGGATAATGGCACAAGGGCTTAGACTCTCCCTAATATACCCCTTAGACATGAGATCTTGCACTTGTAACTCTAAATCTCTCGCTTCCTCCGGGTTGACCCTATAGGCTGGCCTATTAGGTAATGGGGCTCCAGGAATCAGGTATATTTGATGTTCTATGCCCCTAAGTGGTGGTAGACCAGGCGGTATGTCTTCCGGAAAAAATTCGTGAAACTTTTCCAAAAGTTGGGTTAACTCCACCGAAACATCCTTGTCTTCCAGACCTGCGAATAACCCTTCTCTAAAGATCATGAGTAATACCGGTTCCTTTGATTCTAGCTATTTTAAATGGGACTGGGACGAAATAAGAAGGTTAGTCTTACTTACCTTGGCTCCCTTGTTCATGGCCTGTTGCATTTCATGAACCTCTTGTGGCGTGAGCGGTGCTAGGCTATGTTTACGGTTATTGTGGCTGAAGAGTAGTTCGTCCGTCCACAATGAATGGTGTCTTTGTCGAATTGCCACGGCCTCCCTAGGAGCAAATGGCCTGCTTGCATAGGAACTACATCACACCAAACTTGATCCACATATTTTCCGATGCTGAAAGCTATGGTTAATTGCTCGGAGATCTTGAGCTCTGTCTCATCAGTGAGCCACTTGAGTCGGTATGGCCTGGGATGCTTAGTCTTCTTGAGACCTAGCTTATCAACCAAATACTTGCTTGCCACGTTAGTACAAGAGCCTCCATCAATAATGAGACTACATACCTTGGACTCGATGGTGCACCGCGAGTGAAAGATGTTCTCTCGTTGCACGAGTTCGGGATCAAAGAATAAGCTAAGGGCTCGCCTCGTGACCAATAGTTGACCCACGTCTGGGTAGTCGACTACTTCTTCTTCCAAGGCCAGTGGTTCCTCCGTGGCTTCATCCTCGGACTTATACTCGCCGTTATCCCTAAGTACCATAACTCTCTGGTTCGGACATTCCCTCGCGTAATGGCCCTTTCCCTGACATTTGAAACAAGTAATGTCACGGGTCCGAGAGTTTTGCATGGGATACTTACCTGGTTCGGGTCGAGTGGGTTTGATGGCGTCCGGCACATTCCTCTTGAACATAGGATCGCTATCTAGGGCATTTCCCTTGTCTATTTTCCGCTGCGGTTGTGGTGTCCAAGCGGGTTTACTCTGGCTAGTTTGAGCAGTCTTCCTCTTGATGTGTTGTTCCGCTTGTATAGCAAGGTGTAGGAGATCTTCTAAGTCTCGATAAACTTGCCTCTCGACCTTCCTGGCCACTCGATCATGCAGCCCATCTAGAAACTGAGCCATGAGGGTTTCTTCCGAGTCTTCAACATCTAACCGGTTCTTGAGTTTCTCAAACTCTTCAAAATATTCTTCTACCGATTGACTCCCTCGGGTAGCTTCCAAAACTGCTTCTGCAAGTCCTGGTGGAAGTACGAGGGAACGTATCTCTTCCATAGTTGATACTTCATGTCTTCCCAATTCCCCATCTGGGCGTGTCGATGCCTCCTTCTCTCGGAAACCTCCCTGTCCCACCACGCCAATGCGTTCTCCATGAACTGGGCGGCTGCCAAGGTGACCTTCCGGGTGTCGGAGTACCCATAGTATTCAAATATATTCTCCATTCGTTTCTCCCATTCCATATATGCCTCTAGATTGACTCTGCCAGCAAACGTTGGAGCCATTAACTTCACATCTCTACCCCCTGGTCTTGGCAGGTCATCTTCAAAGTCATGTTCTCTATCTCTTTCTTGTCTTCTAGCTCGATGATTAGGTCGGTGAACGAATAGGGGATCATCATAAAGACCTGCCATATCTTCATTAGTATCTTCTCCGGGTTGTGGTCTCGGTTGGCCTTGGGGATTTCCGTGTTCTCTCACGACCGGTACGGGTCGTGCCTCCAACCTAGTGAGATGGTCACTCATCGATCTGATTGCTTCTAGCAACTGATTCATGGTAGCTGGTTGAGCTTCGTCTCCCATGTCGTGGTACCTAAGATAAAAGAGATCAAATAGGGAGTCAAAGTTCTTTTCAACAAGATACACAAACAGCATGTAAAAACAATTTGACGCAGAAACTTCCGTTGCAAGTTTGATAAACAAATAAATAGGAAACGAATTTTTAAGATAAAAGCGACAATTTTCTCAGTTCCTATAGACTCTTGAGAAGTGAAACCAGAAGAGGAAATAATTTTATGAATTGTTTTGGATTTTATAAAATTGAAACACTGAAAAAGGAAAAAAAAATGGAAAACTAAGAAACAAAATTTTTTTTTTTTTTTTCTTTAATGGAAAAACGAAACAGAGGAAAAATAACTTAAAAGTAGTGAGAATAGGATAGAAACAACCTAAGGTAGGAGCTTTTGAAGCTCTGATACCAGATAATGCAGGCGGAAAGTCGATGTTCGAGGGATGTTCGATGTAATGAGGCGATGTTCGAACAGCGGCAAGACTATTGGGTCTGGGACACCGAGTAGGTACTTGTATATCACTCGAGGATACACGAGCGATGTACGAGGTAAGAGATCGAGGATATGTGAGCGATGTATGTTCAGCAAGTCGTTCAACAGACGAGGAGTGAGTCGATGAGGTTCGTCGATTCCACGAGCGATGCACGAGGAATAGCCGGGAGACAACACGAGCGACAATCCTCAATGTTCGTCTAGTGACTTGATCGATGGGCAAAAACCTTCAAGGGAAACACGACAATTTCCCGAGTGTTGAACTGAGTGATGCACGGACGATACACTATCTCGGACCGTGAGTGAGCGATGTTCGGAGTTGATCACCGGCGATGTTCGACAGGAAAAACACAAGGGCGGATCCAAAGAACTGGTGGTAACACTCAGTGTTTTGGACGAATAATGGTCGAGGCGGAAGTGATGGGGTTGATCTGGTCAGTGGTAACACACGACAAGTTCAACGGTGCGATGGGGATGATGATGTACGAAGCGGGGGGATCGATGGATGCCACAAAACCGGTGAAAGGGTTTTGATAAGTCAAAAACCTCTCTCGTTCAGCGAGTCTCACGCAAGAAGAGGAGCGGCTAGGGTTTCTTGAAGAAAGTTCATTCTTTATTGATAATAGGTTAAAAAAATACAAGCCATGAAGGAGCTTATAAACTGCTCGACGGCGGTGGGCTTCAAAGGCCGAAAAACTACATAAGTAATAATAGAAAAACAACATGCATTCTAGACTCTAAAAACATAAACGCTGGGACATCTAAGACTCGATGAAAGGAAATAACTAAAGACCCTACAAAACAATTAAAACACTCGTGAGTTTTAAATAAGGAAATAATTGAAACATGCACCTTTCCTAAGTTGCATTCCCGCGGCTAACCTTGACTATGATAAAAATAGTGGTGTCTTGATGTCCTTAAAGAACCGGTAGAAAGTGGGTTGACGCCGTCTTGTCATGTGTATTCGTCGGGGTTTTAGCTCCCTTGTGTTTGTCTTCTCCAGGTGAGATGCTTGTGGGTTCCATTGGCGTTTCTTGGGTGATTTCCTCGGCAAGAAGGGACTCCTTGAGTTCTTCATGCTTCATTAAGGTGATTAAGCTTTCCATAGAATTGTTGAAATCTTCTCGCACACTTTTGGCTCCCCCTCGTATTCTCGGACTTCTCCGTAGTTCCGGTATGGTAGCTTGGATGTCCTCATCAGGATCTATGGTGTGACTTGTGTAGGTTGTTAGATTCGTTTTTCTCTCTATCTTATGATAAGGATTCTTCCGCTTAGATTTGCTCTTAATGCGTATTGTTTATGTCCTCATGCAATTGAACTAAGGAGAAGGGTCCCAACGACAGTTGCAGCATCCTCTCCCGAACTAGCTAGGTAGAGCGGTAGTTATCCACGGCCGAAAGCTGTGTGCCACGAAGCTACTATGAACTAAAACCATCTAGGTATAATGCTTGAATAGACTTTATCATGGTTGTTGTGACAGCCGAGCCATGAGGAGAATAGACATAGTTAGCTAGTGTTGCGAAAGTATACTAGTTTATAGACACATGTTGTGCGAGTTCAAGAATCCTGGTAGAGAAAAATGTTTGATAATTGCTAAACCCTTAGGGAGCTATAGTCCCTGGATAGTCCCCCATGCGCCCAACGCTTGCTTTCATTGATTTACTTTCTTGCTATTTACGTTATTTCCGCTAACAAAACCTACAAACTCATATTCGTGCTATTCTCGCTTTACTCTTATTAAACTCGTCCTAGCAACATCACTCTCTGTGGGATCAATCCTTATGTACTACACGCGGCCGGGTTGAGCACTTGCAGCCTTACCGTTGTGTCCTCTTTGGGTAAAACCTGACACACATCAATACACGCTAAAGAAGGCTAACAAGTGACCATGTGATCGCCTCGCACTCTTTTTCCATTGTCTTCGGTTTTTCCCATGTGGTTTTCCGAAGAGAGATTTTTACCGAGGCTTGGGGCTCACATGTTCATCTATGTTACTTGTTGACCCGATCCAAGGCCAAGTCCACTATCTTCTCTTCTCTTTGGCGCGGCCTTAGTATATTTTTATTCATGCATATTGAATTTGAATCTTGTCTTAATGTGGTATTATTATCTGTTGTGCTGCGTCCCGAGGTGTGTCTCGAGACCAGGTTTCGCTCTTCTCTCTTCTTCACCTCGTCTCTCTTATCTTTATATTCTCATCGTACCCTCTTATGTATTTTCAATCATCTTTTTTATAATCGAATCTCCTTTCTAAGTTGATTCATTGTTGGAGTGATTCCGACTCTATTCCGACACTTTTCTTTAATATTTATTCTTTTTTTTACTCCCCAAACCCATTACTAGATTACCTCACTTTCCTGCTAAGAACTCTTAACCTTTTCTTCCTTTCAACTCTTTTCCCAATATTTTCTTTTTAGTATAACCAGACCCATACCCCAAAATAAAGCTCCCACCTAGTCCTATCTAGTTCAAAAATCATGAACTCGAACTACATGGGACACTATCCTTATGAGCTCAAACCTAACACTTTCTACCAGGCTCAATCCGAAAATAAGACCTTACACTCAGCAAATATTAATGCCTTGAAAGAAAGGTAGGTTCATGGTAGGGGAACTGTTCCAATAAGGGGAATAAGCTACTTGGATTAGCAATAATGGTAAAAAGATGAAAGAAAATCCAAGTATGTATATGGGTACCCATTTGTTCGTTTCAATGCATATACATGATAATAATGAGTCAAGTTTAGGTTCTAATAGATAGGGAAATGCATCAGATCACAACATGCTTCAATCAAGACAAGAATATCAAATTGTGCATTCAAAGCATGGTGCTATCTTACACTTCAAACTCACTCGTGATGCGAACGTGACCAGCAAGGAAACTAATAAGGAGCAGCATGAAGATGAAGACTTGCAAATTCCCCATGGCCCTATTACTCGGTCCACACAAGCCAAGCTTAAGTCATCTTTACAACACCTTCTCAACACCATCCATGGTAGTTTAGTGTGTGAAAATCCAACTACCCTAGTTGTGATCCAAGCCACCTAAACATTTATCAAGAGAGGTGATAAGACTTATGCTCTTTTTCCCTTCGTTTGGTGTTGTCCCATTGGGTTTTCCAAACAAGGTTTTTAATGAGGCAAGCCTTATCACTCTTTCACAAGGCCTCTTGATAAAGCCAAAGCCCAGTCCATCTTCCTTATCACGAAATCAAGAGACTATTTTCTTGTTCAAACTTGTTTTAATTTTTATGTCTTTCTCGAGGGAGTCTTTGTGATTGTTTTAAACTCTTGTATTCTTCATTTGAGACTTTATCAAACCTTTATTCTAAAACTCTTCATATTCGTTTGATCATCCTTGCTTATAGTGATCAAATCTTCATCCTCACCAAAAGCAAGTTTTCGATAGTCTAAGGATCTCCATAATCCTTACGAAGTATCACTTCGCTTCCACCACTTGTTCACCACGTTTGGGTCTTACCCTCTTAAAGATCAAGCCTTGATAATCTGAAGGTCTTCCATAACCTTTAGAAGTATCTCTCGTTCCATCAACTTGTCCGATCGCTTTGTGTTTCGTTGTCTTTTCATCACTTCCGCATACAAGATATATTCACCGTAAACATCACAACCTTTGGAGAGCATTCAGGGACGTGATTCTATTCAGGATCATATCAAGTGGTATCAGAGCTCACTCCATACCAGGTTGTGTCTTTTCAAAGTCGATCGCACCCTTTCATATTCTGCAGATCATTTGAATCGATTCTGTCTGTTGATTGCTAGAATTTTCATAATCTTTTAGTGTCAGATAAAATCGTGAAGTCAACTGAATCTGAACCTAGATTGAGTATAGTAATTGTTAAAATTGTTTCTGGAATTTTTCGGCACGTTTTGACAATTTTTCGTGACTGATCAACTGCTAGAGTCGAAATCCGGAATTCCTGTCTGTCACGCGTTTTGCTTGAATTTTCATAAATTATTGGCGTGTGATAAAAATACGAAATTTGTTGTGACTGAACCTAAATATAGTCTAGTTTCTATTAAAATTTATTATAGAATTTTTGATCATGATTATATAATTTATTCTGTTCGATCAAGTCAAACCGGCATCTCAAGGGTTTTAGGGCAACTTAATCGGTTTTTGTCTTTGATCCTTGCTTCAAATTGCTGTGTTATCTTTGGGCATTTTTACTTGTTACTTGTTTGAATCTGAACAGGTACCAAGGTGGAAACCAGCAATGATGAAGAGGAATCCTCTAACTCCAATAAACAACTCTTTGAATCCTTTAGAACCATGATGGACGAAAGTATGGCAACCATGAAAGCTGAGCTAGAAAGATCCATCAATGACCGACTTAGGAGGAACCCACAACCTTCTGATGCTGAGCAATATTATAGTCACTCCTCTAGGTCACATCACTCTAGGAAAATACGACCAAGAGAGGATCAACTCCTTCGGAATAACCAAACCACTTCTAGAGACCCTTTAGCCGGCCTTAAGATTGAAATTCCATCCTTCCATGGAACCAATGACCCTGAGGAATATCTAGAATGGGAAAAAAGGTGGAGATAGTCTTTGATTGTAGGGAGTTCACCCAAGAAAATAAAGTTAGAATAGCCCCAACCGCATTTAAGGACTATGCTCTAAGTTGGTGGGATCAATTAGTGACTTCTAGGAGAAGGACTGGAGATCTTCCTATTGAAACTTGGAGCCAAATGAAAGTCATTATGAGGAGAAGATTCATACCTAGTAATTACCATAGGGAGCTGCATCTTAAGCTAAGGAATCTATCTTAAGGGCACAGATCCGTAGAAGAATACTACAAGGAAATGGAAACTTTGCTGCTCAGGGCTGATATTCAAGAGGATAATGAAGCTGCTATGGCTAGATTTATGGGCGGTCTTAATAAGGATATCATANAAGAAAATAAAGTTAGAATAGCCCCAACCGCATTTAAGGACTATGCTCTAAGTTGGTGGGATCAATTAGTGACTTCTAGGAGAAGGACTGGAGATCTTCCTATTGAAACTTGGAGCCAAATGAAAGTCATTATGAGGAGAAGATTCATACCTAGTAATTACCATAGGGAGCTGCATCTTAAGCTAAGGAATCTATCTTAAGGGCACAGATCCGTAGAAGAATACTACAAGGAAATGGAAACTTTGCTGCTCAGGGCTGATATTCAAGAGGATAATGAAGCTGCTATGGCTAGATTTATGGGCGGTCTTAATAAGGATATCATAGAAAGGCTTGAGGTCCATCATTATGTCGAAATGGAAGAACTCCTCCACAAGGCTGTCATGTTCGAAAAACAGCTTAGGAGAAAGAACTTTAAAACCGGATATAGTTCTGCCAGGTTTAGCCAAACTAAGGATGATAAGCCTAGTAAGCATTACAAACCGATCCCTAAACCTAAGCTTGAAGAGTCGCATCTTAAGGGTATGGATAAGGGTTCGAGCACCAAAGCTAGAGAAATTCAGTGTTTTAAGTGTAAGGGTTATGGTCACTACTCTAATGCTTGTTCTAATAAGAGAACCATAGTTATTTTGGCCAGTGGTGAGTTAGAATCGGAGGAAGACCGTTCGGAGGCCGAGTCTATAGAGGAACATGTTGCAATGCCGGTAGTCGGAAAACTCTTAGTCACTAGGAGATCTTTGAATTTGCACACTAAGTCTGAGAAAAATGAACAAAGAGAAAACCTATTCCACACCCGTTGTC
>VBRH01000693.1:13618-30937 GCA_014578085.1 Cardamine resedifolia | reverse complement strand
TCTGGATTTGGAGTTTCTGTATCAACACCACCTATGTTTGGAACTGAAAGAGCTGGAGCTGGCTTTGGAAAAGCTCATGTGATGAACCCTAGCAGATTCTGACCGGCAAGAAATGACTCAAACTGAGACTTCCAGAGAATGTAGTTCTTCTCCGTAAGCTTCACTGTGACACAGTTTGAGATGTTGAGCGCATGAGGAGCATACACGTCCATAGGAAACGCCATAGCTCTGATACCATGTAAATAAAGCTTAAAACTTACAGATAGAAAGAGAAGTCTTTTGCTTCATTATTTTTTCTCTTAGTTGTTCATTTTACAAGCGATTTCATATTTATAGCCTATACAGAAGAAACTCTTGAACCCTAATTGCCATCTGTCTTGTCAAGCTGTCATCTCTTGTTCCAGAGTAGCAAAACGATTGCTGAGAGGGATCTCCGTACCATGACTCAGAGTTCCTCTGCTTTTGTTCTTTGTCTCAGGTGACCGTTGCTGACTTGGCGGTTTCTGTCTCGTGGGCTGCTTCATGTCTTGGCCCAACCGCTTCATGTCTTGGCCCAACTTCTGTTTTCCTTTGATGTCTTTAGTCAAGGTGACATCATTAATAATATTTAGTTCCTCAAATCATAATACGAAAATGGTAATATATTTCCTTTTCTTTTATTTACTAGGAATAAATGTTCTGCGAGATTTATTGTTTTTGAAAAAAAAATATATATTTATGCTATACATTTTTTTCCAACCAATTTCTGTTATACATTTTATGTTTCTTTTTTAATATTTTTAGGGTTATCTAACTAAATATACATACATAAGTTTTTAATTAAGTGATTGGATATTTTTTTCATTTATTTTGTTTTCTCTTTAGTTTATTTATTTTTGACAAAAATGCCCCTACACAAAATCACTAAAAAAATTTCTCTTCTCGCATGGTAAAAACTGTTTTAATTTTCAATGGATAAATAAAGCTAACATAAATGTTAACAATTTCACTTTAATCGCTACTTAGATATTGTGGTAATCACAATGGTACTAGTTTGCTAATGTTAATGGTACCAGTTGGCAACTCAAAATCGAGTAATAACCAATAAGACGATAATAAAGAAATTATATTAATCTGGTATGCCAGGTTTTAGTTTGCAACTCAAAATTAAGTAATAACCAATCAGACGATAATAAAGAAATTATACATGCATCAATTTGGTCTGCCAGGTACCAGTTGGTAACTCAAAATCGAGTGATAACCAATAAGACGATAATAAAAGAATTATACGTGCATCAATCTGGTTTGCCATGTTAGTGTGATAAACAGAAATCAACAGACATATCAAGCGTGATAACATAATAACATGATAACATGATAACAAGGATGGTAACAAATACCAAAACTGATTAACGGATGGTAACGTGATAACACAAATGGTAACATGATAACACGGATGGTAACTGACACAAATAATTGTAACTTAGGCCTAGAGAGCATGTTATAGTTAAGATGAGAGATAGAAGTATTTTTGTCTAGAAAATGTACAGTAATTGGTGTAAAAAAAAACACTTTCCATAAAACTAATTTTTCAGTTATATGTTGATTATCTGATGCAATTTTTTTTTTTTTGTCTATGCTTACCTATATTTTCTAGATACTACAAGAATTAATAAAGAGAAATTCTTTAAAATAACACAAAAAAAAGTTTGTGACAAATTTATCACATTTTTTTATTTAGGCCAAAAATAACATTTTTATAAAAGACAGTAATTTAATTTTTTGGTTTGTATTAAGTATTTTAAAATTTAGAGTATAGTTTTTAGAAGGAATGAGATAGGGTTTAGGGTTTCTTAAATTCTAAAATATGAGGTTAGAGGATTTGTATTATATAGGAAAATTGTTATTTATTAAAAAATATTATTTTTGGCCTAAATGAAAAAATATGTTAATTTGACACAAAAATTTTATTTTATGCTATTTAATAAATTTTATGGATATAAGAAAAGTTGTGGACTTTATCAAAAAATAAAAAGTTAAAAGTTGCGGATTAATTAAAATTGAGGAAAAGAATTCGGAAAGAAAAAAATCAACTTTTCTCTATTTTTTTCAATTCAACAAAACGAGTTATCCACATTGTAATGGCAATAAATACGTGGCCCAACCCAAAACATATAGTATTTGTTTTTTCATATTTTTCTAAATTATTAAACAAGTAAAATACACATAGTATACTTCAACCCATTACAAAGTACAAAGTAGGCTCAGATCAAGTAAGAAAGTAACCTTGAACATGACATTGTACAGAAGAAAGAACAACTACAAGGATGCGGTTTCGCGGGTTGAGAATTTCTTAAAGAAGCCATAGATATGGTCAGTGACCTCGTCGGGCTTCTCTTGCTGGAGGAAGTGACCTACACCTTCCATTACCACCACTTCTTGTAGAAACGGTACGTGTTTCTTCAAACCACCTTCATGTATGTATTCCTTTGTTCCAGGGATATTGTATGTTATGTCTAGATCACCCACTATGAATTTCGCAGGGACCTTGATTTGTAGACCAGCCCATGGAGCAGTTAGTTCCCAGCTTCTACAAATCAGATTCAAGGTCCAAGGTTAACCATGAGGAGATAGTGAAATGTGTGTGAGGAATTGTTGGCTAGATTCATAAGACTTACAGGTTTAAAGCGCGATAGTAGTTTAGTCCACCGGTGAAGCCTTTTTGGTTAAACTTGTCTGCGTAGTAACTGACATCTTCTTCGGTGAGCCAAGCAGGCAAAGGTGGTGGATCAGGTAAACCTCTGAAACCTAATGTCTTTGGAATGCAAGGTGGACGTGGGTTACGCGAAGTAAAGAATCTGTTAATTAACTTCTTTGTATCAACTTGAGCAAAATCCTCCTCGATCTCTCCAGGCTCCTGAGAAAAGAAACTATGAATCATAGGTAAAGAGACCAAAAATAAGTAATTGAAAACCACAAGACTGATCCAATTTGCATTTACCTAAAGCAACCATATACTCAAATAAAGTAAATGACTTTGACTTTCACTAGACTATTTGCCTTTTCCAAATAATCTAATGCAACTTGCATATCAGAGAATGAACTAATTTGAGCTTCGTATAGGTAGGTGATGGTCCATGTTTCTATAGATCCAAACAGAAATGAATGGTGGCTGATTTCCAGAAATTTTCCATTATTGATACATTATCATGTAAAAGCTCAACTTTCTCCAAGCAGCATCAAGATCCCTCATTGCCATGGCAAAAAAGCTTGATACAACTAAACACCAAACAAGCATTGCCTAAGAGTCATTTGCCTCAACTCTTGTTGATAACTAACCAATCCATGAAGTAACAGTTTTTAATTTTGATAACCTAATCTATCCTAAATAATAATCATCAAAATGATATTCCATTGAGTTGCATAAGCCCTAAGTATGTATTTGATTTCAACCACAGAAAACTTCATCAATACCCTAATTTTCATTTCAATTGAGTTAATTTTGAAAGCATCACCTGAAACCTGCAGATGTAGTAATCGTCGCCGAACAAAGCCCTAAACGCATCAACAGGCTTCAAAGAAGGATTCCTCGGATTGAATACAACGCTAGTGTTGACCAGCGCGTTGACTCGTTCAGGTCGGATCATACAGAGCCACCACGCGACGATTGCTCCCCAATCGTGGCCGACGAGGAAAACCCGGTCAACACCGAGTGAATTCAGTAATCCGACAAGGTCTCCGACGATATGAAGGATGGTATAAGATTCATGAGACGGCGGCGCGTCGGAATCGCCGTAACCTCGGAGATCTGGAGCGATTGCGCGGTAACCTAAAGCTGCGAAAGAGAGAAGCTGGTGGCGCCATGAGTACCAGAGATCAGGGAATCCATGGAGGAAGAGGATCACTGGACCTGAACCGATCGAAGCCACATGCATGTTTATGCCATTGGTAGAAATCGTCGTATGCTCTATCTTCTCCATTGCTTTGTTTCTTCTTCTTCTCAGTCTTCACTTCTTACTCTCATGAGCTTGAACACGGAAATTTCATTAATTTGAGATTTTCTTAAAGGCAACAAATATATTTAAATTAAAATTCAAAAAATCTGAACCGTATAAAATCTGGAAATATAATTTCCAACCGAAGTCGGATTATTTATACCTGCACAATTACTATTTTGAATTCATACATGGATTTTAAAATATCCGTAAAAATACCCTAACTAATTATTAATTTGAATGGTTAAATAGTTATAAATCTTTTCTATTTCTCTTAAATTTAAAATTTTAACAATGGGCACCTACCTTTTTTTTTTTAAATAGAAAGTGAAATACTAATCCCCAATTTCCTTTAAGTTTGGGCTTAAATGATGGTAAGTTCGATTATACGAGCACAGATCAAATCGACAACACCTAGTTATGCAATCATAACTCATATACAAACCTGAGAATTCACTTAGATATAGACCCTAGTAACGACATGGTTATTAAAGTTCACTAAGAAAAGGATGATAATTCGGAGGTCCAATCCAATGCCCAGTTGGTGTAACATTCAACAGATCGATTTTATCTTTAGAAAATAGCGTCAACTTCTTAAAACACAAATAAAAAGTCTCATAAAACAATCTTAATTTCAGACCACAAACCTGGTTCCACAACAAGCATAGATTTTTAAACAGAAAATAAGTCTGATAAAACGGACCAACAAACAAGTTCCACAACTAGCATAAAACCTCCAGATACCAATATTTCAACTCTTGTTTAGTTGATCGATAAGCGCGGGACACAGAAGTCAACAAGCAGACCTGTTGGCTCTGAGACCTGAGACTCTGGGAGAGTCATAAGTCTGTCAGACACTTTGACAAACGAAGTCTTCTTCTTGTAGCAAATCTGAACTGTCACAACAGTTTTTCCCTCTGTCTTCCCCGCTCCAACTATTATCACATCTCTAAGTCCAACATAGCGTGTACCATCATCACCTGACGGGCCATCGTAAATTCCCTAACACACAAGAAGAAATTTGAACAAGATTAGATCAAAACTTTTTCATTTATCTCTGAAAATTTTGAAATTTTAACTAACAACAACTTTACCTCTCCAACACGATCAAACTCTGGACTGAACACATGCAGTCTTGCTCCCACTGGTTGTCGCCTACCGAGCTTCAATGCTTCACCCAAACTTGTAGCCTCAATGACTTGCCCTTTCATGGGAACGCGAGGTATTTGACAAGCAAATGGGGGAGCCTTGAACGTGCATCCCACATGTGCCCAATGTTCTCTTCTTGGTAGGCCTTTTTTAAAAGCAAATTCAAGGCAGTCTTTGACAGTGAGCTCACGGCGTTGTTGATCACTTTCTCCCTGCCCATCTTCCTTCTTGGTCCAAACGTTTTCCACCATGTACTGAAGGAGGTTTTCGATAGTGATCTGAGAGCGTTGTTGATCCATTTCTCCCTGCACTTCTTCCTTGCCAGCGTTATCCACCAAATACTGAGCTGAGTACTCAGTATACTGAGTGTCGAGGTTGAGGATAACCCTTGCAGAGCTAATCAGACTCACGGCTACCAAAGCTGCAGATTGAGATGCATCTGCAAGACCAAAAAATAGAAAAAGATGAAAATGTTGTAGTTGATAGTAACTTATATCAGTTAAAACCAAATCACAGATTCTTTTAATGATGCAAAGAAAGTAATTTTCGTTTTGATAATTTACCGTAATCTTCTTTCTCATTGCTTGCTCGTACGCAATCTGGATGACAGAGGCCAGCCGAGTTTGAAAGAGATTGTAACAATAGCTCAGTCATCTTATCCCTGGTTTTTAAGTAGAAACAAGCACATGAAGACATTCACAAATCCAGTAGAATCAATCCACAATATATATATAAACAAGATCTAACTAGCTAAGCATAAACATGGTTTCAAGTTTTGAGGGGAAAAATCGTCCAATGAGAAGCTTTAGATTAAACCAAACTAACGTTGATAGCAAAGAATAACTCCAACCTAAACAAGGATCCTAAGAAAAACAGTTCAAACCCTAAAACGTAACTTAAAAAGTTCACTACTGAGAAAGGACAAATTACGAGCAGAATCCGTAGCAAAACCCAAAAACAAGCTAAAAATCCAACTGTGGAAGAAAAAATCGAGAGAAAGTTACCGGAGACACCGAGGGAGGCGAGTATCAGAAGAAGGAGACAGTCGCAGTCGCCGCTCGCTGTAGAGAAAACAAATCAGATAATGTTGGTGAAACTCTCAAAGCCCTCGCGAACCCCTATTTCCCCCTCAGCATAGTGACCACAACGATGTCGGTTTTGTTTTAATTCCTTTACACGAATAATCCCTAACACGGCGACGTTTTGGAAAATGCCAATGTTAAAACTTAAAAAGTCCTAAAACAAGAGGGAAGTCGCTTTTTCGTACCTACACAATGAATATGTTGAATTTATATTTATATCTCATTTTAAAATAGATGGAAAAATAGTGGGATGACTTAATAAAAACCTCCAAATTATTCAAATTCACTCTAAATCCATCCAAAATTTTGGCTTCATCACTAAATCCTTTAAACTTTTCTAAATCAAATTAATTCTACAAATATAACAAAATCTATTGAATTGCGTTTAATTAACTAAAATACTTTTAGAAAACTGCGTTTGTGTTTAGAAAATTGAGTTAGAAAAAAAAACTCAAAAAATTCCAAAAAAATGAGTTCAATTAAAAAAAATTTAGAATCTAAAAACAATTTCAGAAAAAAAATCTGAAAATTTCAGACACCCATTTTAATTTTACGGTAATTTTTTAAGAAATCTGAAAACAATTTCAGAAAACAATCTTTTTCAGATTTAAAAATTTTAAAAAAAATTCTTGAAATTTTCAGATTTTTTTTTCTGAAATTGTTTTCTGATTTCCTAAAAAATTACCGTAAAATTAAAATGGGTGTCTGAAATTTTCAGATTTTTTTTTCTGAAATTGTTTTCAGATTTTCTAATTTTTTTTAATTAATTTCATTTTAGTTAATTAAATTTTTTTTCATATTTCTTGAAACTTTAGATTTTTCAGATTTTTTTTAAATTGTTTTCAGATTTTTTTCTAATTTTTTGGATTTTTCTGATTTTTATGATTTTTTCGGAATTTTTTTTCAAAATTTTCAAATTTTTTTTTTCTAACTCAATTTTCTAAACGCAAACGCAATTTTTTAAAACGCATTTTAGTTAATTAAACGCAATTCAACAGATTTTGTTAAATTTGTGGAATTAATTTGATTTGAAAAAGTTTGAGGGTTTAATGATGAAGCCAAAAGTTTGGGTGGATTTAGAATGGGTTTGAATAGTATGGGGGGTTTTATAAAGTCATCTCTTAATATTATGAATGTTTATGAATGCTTAGGTGGTTGGTGAAGATCCATATATGATTAAGTTATGTTCTTGTTGTATGTGAAGATCCATGTATGATTAAATGGCGTTCTTGTTGTTTTTTTTTCTTTAGTTTTTTTTTGTTCCGACGATTTCTTTTAATTTAACTATTTGTTGGTTTAATTATTTTGTGGTTGATGAATTATTGTAATTAATATTATGAATGTTTATTGTGAATGTTTATGTGGTTGTGAGGTGGATGATGAAGTGGTGGAAGGAGAAAAGAGAATCTAGATGCTTTCTCATCCTTCTTTAATGGCTTCTAATTATGCACAAAGGAGAATTTATACTTTAAAATATCACCAAAAAATGTTTCTCATAACCTGTTCTGAGATGCCTCTTGATGTTTAACTTAGTGCATGATCACTCAGTTATGAATATATGATTCCATTCGTAGTATTACTGGACTTCCTTAGAACATTAAACATATATTTGTTGATGGATGTGACATGGATTGCTTATTCAGTACACATTTTGTGACCCCGATTAGAAATTATTGTGTCCCAAAAATATAAGCTAAAATGTAAGTACATACATAGACCATACCAGTATTGATTTGTCCGTATATGGATATGAGGGAGTCAATTATTTCCATGGTTAATTGTTTACAGAGCAAGCAAACCATATAAGGATATGAGGGAGTCAATTAGTTTCATGGTTAAATATTTATCGAGCAAACAAAATTCCAGAACCAGAGGCTACATTAGCATTAAAATGCAACACAAAGCAAAACAAGACACAACGACGAGATTATGACCATAAAGGACAAAAGTTCATGAAACCCTCCCTCGTAACTAGATGAAGAAGCTCAGCCACAACCAAAGAACCAACACTCCATGCGAGGTAAGAACGACCACTCTTACAAACACATGAGACTATCAACCTGACCAGAGAAGACAGAGACGATTCTATGTTCTGAATCTTTATCCCAAAGTGGAATATTCAGGTCTCTGAATCCTTCAATGTAGACTCTTCTCGCACTATTTTTCTGTGGACGATAATAGAGAACATAAAATGGTCTCGATGAACACATATCAGGTGCAAAAACAAGCTCACCTGAATCATTGACACCAAAGGGATGGAAATAAAAGTAATCATAGCCATCTATTGTTGGCAAAATAAAAGAAGTCTTGGACATTCATGTTTCGCAGAATCCTCAAGAACCCACAAATGGATTCTATATTCAGCCATACCAGCAAACAGAACTGCTAGCTTCCCCTCGTAGCTTGTCAGCTTCGGATACACATTTCGGTCTGGTCCTTTGATAAAATCAAAATTTTCAGATCTAACATCAAAACCCATGATTGCATAACCACTTCTGTAGTTGTTGAGAAAATCTACATAATACAAAACACCAGCAATACATATATGAGGAGAATCAGGACGACCAAGAGAGTGAGGAGGAAAATCTTCAATCATCCTCCAAGAATTATCTTTTCCCAATGTTAAAACCCGAAGCTCATGAGCTAAACCACGTCCCCTTCTCATATGCATGCCTTTCATCATACACAACACTTTGTAATCACCATTGATGGGATCATAACCTAAGTAGTGGTGCATATCTATCCTATAAGAATCAATCTTAGGCAAAGTAATAGATCGTCTCGTGCTAGGGTTGTATACCTTGAGCTCATGAGGAGTTCCATAGCAAATCAAACCATGAATAGAGGGACCAACTGTTGTGTCCCATATAAGATCACAGCTCATATGATAAGTTGCTACAGAGGATGATGATGATGATTCACTTTGATTTTGGGGTTGAGGCGATGAAAAGAAGAAATTCTTGAAGGAACTCAAGCCTTGGAATGTGAAGATGAGACTTTGAGGAGTCTTGCTAGGGTTTTAACCGGTAAATCTTTGAGATGAGATTATGCGGAATCTCATCTCTGCATGTCCTAAGATCATCATAGATCTTCTTCTGCTTAACTCTCTGTGCTTCCATGGTGGTAAAACAAACGAGATGTGTCGATTTGTATTCCTTCCAGTAAAAAAATAATTAATGAAGAAGAGAAGAAATAAGAAAAAGATGAGTTGAGTTTTGTCTTTTTCACTACAAGAAAATGCACCTGAATCCTACCAACAATTCCGACCAAATAGGGTGGTCGGAATTTTTTCGACTAAAATCCGACCGTTTTCCGACAAAATGAAGGTTCGTCGGAAAACGGTCGGAAATTTCCGACTAATTTCCGACCAATTCAAATTTCCGACTAAGTTCCGACTAATTTTTTAAGTTGGTCGGAAATTTCCGACCAATTTCCGACTATATATACTCCCTCCGTTTCGAAATATAAGATGTTTTGGAATAAAATACGTTTTTTAAGAAAATTAACTTTAACATCTTAAAAGATAAAATATCATTTTTAGAAAAAAACAATTAATCAAAAAGTTAAAGAAATTATTAACTTTTATTTAAATATATTGTCTTGTAATTGACAAAAGTTATTTTGATGATATACTTTTACAATTAAATGAATAAAAGTTGCATTGAAATCTGGAAAACATCTTATATTTTGAAACATAAAAACTTCTCTAAAACATCTTATATTTTGAAACGGAGGGAGTATAATTTAGTGATATGTGATAGACTCGGATCAATCCGCGGTCAACCCGGTAATCCGGTGACCCAGAAAATAATTCTTTAACAAGAAAGTGTTCAGATGTTTCGGTATCCGGATAATGTATAAAAACATTGGTTTTTTCTAAAGAAAAGTATATGTTTTCATTATTATTATTTCTTTTTATAAAAGACATTCAAATTAAAGCTGGTGAAAGAGTTTTACAAAATGGAAAAATGTTACATAAGAAATGACAATAAAAATATACTAAAAGGATAAGCAAGCTCCAAGAATTAGAAAGAGAAACCAAGAAGATGCTGAGTGCCCATACCTCAAGATAAACGACGGCATAGAGAGAAGAGTAATCCAATACTCTCTAAGAAGTCAGCTTATTTTATCATATCTTCTTCTGAAAAATACTCCATCATATTGAAATAAGTAGAGAAAACCTAGGGAACGAAACCCCCAAATCATATACTCCTTCCGTTTCAGAATATAGGATGTTTTGGGGTTTATTTTTTGTTCCACAATGTAAGATGTTTTGACATCCCATTAAAAACTAAATAATAAAAATTTAATTTATTCAAAATGTTCAAGAGCAATTAAATGTTCTTTTCTCTCTCTTTATTTACTTTAATTGAGTGTTTATGTTAAATAATGTTTTTATTTTAAAAAGAAATAAGTATTTAAGTTAAAAGTACAAATTTTCTTAATATTTGTGCTAACCTCCAAAACATCCTATATTCTGGAACAGAGGGAGTATATATATATATATAGTTGTATAAATATAAATATAAAATATTTATACTATATTTAAAAAAATATAATATCTAACAATAATAATAAAATGCTTACAGATTTTAAATCGAAAGTAAACTAAAAAATAAAAATAAAAATAGTAAAAAATTATCAATAATGAAAATAAACTAATAAAACATAATAACATGAAGATAGATTATTTATAGTACACTATTATCGATTATTAAAAAATAAAAAAAAATATTAGAATGAATTATTATAATACAATTTGAAATATTATTTTATTATATTGATCATTAGAAAAAACCACAAAAATATAGAGAACATTTTATTATTATACATTATGAATATTATACAATATGAAATGATTATAACAAAAAAAAAATAGAAACACAAATTAGTTTGTTGTGATTGAGTCGGGAAAGATAAGAGGGATTGTCGTATCTATGTGATTAAAAAAAAATGAAAAAGTTGTATAAATAACGATAAATATTATTTTATTTCCAAAATAAAACTTTTTTCATCAAAAGGGTTTTAAGTAAAACAAATTAAGTATTTTAAAAAAAAAAATTGATTTGTCATATGGTTGGTTCAACCGGTCCACCGGATCGTGGGTTAATGACAATTTTTCCGAGAAATTTTTAGATCTATTATTGATGGATTTAACATTAAACTTGAACCAAAAATATCCGGATCCCAGTTAATCGGTCGGACCAGCCGGTCCCGTCCGTGCGTGAAAAAACTGAAAAAAGCACACACATACTCTTTCACAAAGAATGTAAAAAGATTTCACAGTACGGACAAAGGTAAAAAAGTAGAGGAAAAACAGAGTGTCACAACCTACATTGGAGACAGTTACATCGACCACCAACTTTTGTAGTGCATATAAATCTGTTGGGATAAAGATAGCTTCATAGCCACCAACCTAATTCTTTTATATGAATATATTATTTTCAGTTTGAAAAAAATAATATTATTTTTCTTTTGCGTATAATTAATTTTGTCTAATGTATGTTTTTGATTAGAAATATACAAATATATAAAATGACATATATATAGAAGAAAACAACTTTTAAATCTTTATGTTAATTACATGAGTAACTAAGGTAGCAGATCCGAATATATCAAATGCTTAGAAAAAGTATTAACTAATTGTTTAAGGAATCAACGAGCTAAATATCTAATAGAAGATGATTTATATAACATACATTATAAGTTTTTCCCTAAATATTAATAAAAAAATTTGATAAATAAATATATTAAGTAAATTTTCTTTTTGATAAATAAATATATTAGTAAATTTTACATAAATATTAGTAAATTTACATCAATATAAATATCTAATAGAAGATGATTTATATAATATACATTATAGAGTTTTCCCCCTAAATATTAATAAACAATTTTTTTGATAAATAACTATATTAGTAAATTTTACCTCAATATTAGTAAATTTTACATTATTTAGATTTTATGTAAAGTGTTAAGATAGTAGGTTCGAAATCAAACTAATGGACAATTAGTGAATTTGCTTATATGTTAGATATTAGTTTAAGTCAGAACTTATATCAATATGGAATTTATAATACGTTTTTTCAAAAAGAGATGTCTTATATTGGTCTATTTTGAACCAAATCTCACCGTTGGATTAACATAACATATATATATATATATATATATATATTCTCATATGGGATCAACTAGATTATCTACAATATTAAATTTCATATTTTTCTAATTTAAAACTAATTAAAGATGAATAAATTAGCATATATACATATCTCATATGTATTTAAGAGCTGTGACTTTTAGAAGATTCAGTTCCTTTTTAAATATCTAATCAAATAGTTTAAACTTTGAAGATTATATGTAACATTCTTTAATATCATCATGTATTAAAAATATTCACACATTTCATAACCTACGACTGCTAACTCTGTTATGGATTTATAAAAAAATTCTTAAGGATTATTTTTCTTTTTAATAATCTACATTTTGTTATAGGTTTGAGCTTAATATATAAAGCAATTTAAAATTTAATAGAAAAGAATAATTAAGAAGGAGTTTATTGTCAAAACAACTAATGACAGGCTTAAAGGCCATCACTGTTTCACCTTCACCACCAACCCCCTTTATTTGTTCTCTATTAATTATAAGACCAACCAAATGGATCACATAACTAATCTCCTTATTAAAAAAACCTAAAATCTGAAATTACAAAATATAAAGGTTGAGACATAACAAAAAGTCTATCTCATCCGCCGGCGGGAGAAAAATTCAGGTGAAACCCTTTTGTTTTCTTTTGTAGAATTTTATTCTGCAGTTCGTAATAGTGTTTCTTTAATGGAGTTTCTTAGCGATCACTTAAAATTGATTTTATTTTTTAATTCAGGAGACTGTCATTTTAAAAGTTTCTTCTCTTTTGATGGTTTGGGATACTCATTATTTTTTCTGGAAAGTTCGAATTTTTTGTTTGGAAGCTGGGAGAAATATATTATACTCTCATTGATTAATCATTCTTTTTTGTTTCTTCATTGATTTCTCCATAGCTTTATCGAACTTTTTTGTTTTTTTTTGCTTTACTCTGCTTTAAAAATCATCATTTGATCGATCCTGTCAAAGAAATGGGTCAATTCTGAATTTTCTGAAGTTTGAGAAAAAAATAGCGTTCAGGGTTTGATGTGGTTGATGTAGTGTAGACAACAATCTTGGTAAGGTTTTGTAATATTGATGTCCATAGTTCTTAATTATGGCCAAAGTCTTGTCTTTTAGGTTCTTTAATTATGACCAAATTTTTGTCTTTTAAGTTTTGGCAGTTGCAAAGAATGAGTCTAGTTGAAATTGCTTTTGCAGGGATTTTGAATTTGTGTATTGAAGATTGTCTAAGTGGTTTCATATGGAAGCAGCTCTTGCTCAGAGGTTTCAATACCCATCATGGGTTGATTGTAAAAAGTTTGAGGGGAAGCCACATGGTTTATTGCGAAATTCTCAGCGAGTTAAGAAAGATACAAGGTTTAGAGGTCTTGCTTTGGCTAATTTGCAACCTGAAAGAGTAAATGATAGACGAAGAGCGGTTTCTTCAGAGGTTTCATGTTCTGATAACAACTCTTCAGGTTGTTTGTTAAAGCATTTTGAGCTTTTAGTGTCTCAAATTGATGAAGAAAATCTGATTTGATCTTTGTTTTTTGTAGCATTGTTGGAGGCAGGAAGTGTTCATCCATTTGGTGAAGATCTGATTTTGAAGGCAAGTAATCATATACTCTTTCTTTAACATCAAGCATCGATCATCTATCATATCACCTTGCGCTACTATCATCTCTAGTGAAATGTGTTAGATTTGTTTGTATTTTCTTGGTTCGTCTGTAAAATCTTACTTGAGTATGGATACATGAGGTTTGCAGAGAAAAGCAGAAGAGGTTAAACCGTATTTGAATGGAAGATCTATGTACCTTGTTGGTTTGTTTTTTCATCTGCTCTTTTGTTTTTATGTGGTTAGTTCTTAATACTTTCTTGTGACTTGATGATTTCGTGGTGAATATAGGAATGATGGGTTCTGGGAAAACAACCGTGGGAAAGTTAATGTCTAAAGTGCTTGGTTATTCGTTCCTTGACTGGTATGTATATGCTACTATGTGATAAATGGTTAGTATAGACAAGTCCAAAAGTAATGAGAATAGACAATTCAATGGAAGTCTCCTGGAAGATTTGTTAAATGATTTGGGTTGAGTTATGAATATGGTTTGATATTTCTGGATGTGTAATCTTCTATAAGTTTTGTGGATGTGTCAGCGACACTTTGATTGAGCAGGCAATGAATGGAACTTCTGTAGCAGAGATATTTGAGCATCATGGAGAGAGTTTCTTTAGAGGAAAGGAGGTTGGTCTTGTGATCCTTGTGACTATTTCTTTAGTTTGTGGTCCTTGTTTCGAGCTCTTCTTCGCCTTCTCTTTGTTTAGTGCGACGTATTCCGAGCTCAATTTCTTTATTTCTTTCTAGACCGATGCACTAAAAAAGCTCTCGTCGATGTATCAAGTCGTTGTTTCCACCGGTGGAGGTGCAGTTATAAGACCCATTAACTGGTGTGTACCCTTCATCCTATTCCAAGTAAAAACATACGAAACTCGTTCTTTGTTAAGTTTATTCCATTGTTTGGTGATCTGATAATATTATCAGGAAGTATATGAATAAAGGAATTAGCATTTGGCTAGATGTTCCTCTAGAAGCCTTAGCCCATAGAATCGCTGCTGTTGGAACTGATTCACGACCATTGTTACACGATGAATCAGGAGATGCATATACAGTGGTACTGATCTGACTGCTGTATATAATTATAAGCGTTGGATACTTAACAAAGAAATCATCTTTTTTCTCGGGGTTTGTGATCGTGAATGGATTACTCGTAGGCTTACAAGCGTCTTTCGACTATTTGGGATGAGCGCGGTGAAGCATACACAAGCGCAAATGCCAGAGTTTCCTTAGAAAGTATGACTTCTTCGTTCATTTGTTATAGCCTTTTTCAACCTGTGTGATATATGTATACTTAAGAGACTTTCTCTCATGCAACTTCTGCTAGTAATTTTGGCTTTTGTTTCTTGTACTCCAATTGTCAGACATTGCAGCCAAGCGTGGGTATAAAGATGTCTCAGAACTCACACCAACTGAAATCGCCATCGAGGTAAGTCAGTTCCTTTCTCTGTTGCTTCATCGTAATCTTCTTCAATCAACTCAACAAAGCAAACCACTCATCACCAGGCCTTTGAGCAAGTTCAGAGCTTTCTAGACAAAGAAGAAACTATGGAGATCCCCGATGGCGACCTCTAATTTCTCAGCCTCCAGTTCTATGTCTCTTCATTTCTGTTCAATCAAGCAATCACTCATCACCAGGGCATTGAGCAAGTTCAAAGCTTTCTAAGCAAAGAAGACCTCTAGTTGCTATGTTCCGAGTCATCGGAGCTTACAAGAGCCTAATTTTGATTGGAATAATGTATATAACATAATAATACTCTTTTTGTTTCAGTATCATTCTTAGCCATATACATGTTTTGTTAAGATGAGCAAGGAGCAAGGAGCAAGGAGCAAGTAAAGTGTACGGATGAATTTTATTGGTTTTATTCAAATCTGAAAGTAACTTTCACATGGAATACAACAAAAGAAATGGACAACAACATGTAGAAGAAAATCTATTAACTTCCATTACACCAAAGAGTTGTTTCACCTTGGCTCAGGGCCTCACACCAAGCTTGTGGATCCACCATTTCCGGCGAAGCAGTCTAAATCACTATGATCATTTCTCACAGACAAACATAACAGAACCAATCACAATGAATCAGAAGCAGACCTGTGTAGTATGACATGGATAATGATGATGATGATGATGATGAGATGACAGTATTGCATATCATCAAATTGTAGCTGCTAAGCAATTCACAATAGCAGATTTACTAGGAACCGTAAGTACGGTATCAGACCATTCGATCTTCCCCCAAATCTCGCTTTCTCCGCGCCTTTCAACATCAATCTCTGCACACCAAATATCCATTCTCCTAGAACCACCACTACCCTCTTTCCCTTCCCACAAAACCGCAAGCTTTCCACCACGATTCGCCATTGTAGCCCCACAAAGAAACTTCGGAAGTGATTCCACACCTCTTAACTCTCTCCAAATCCTCTGTTTTGGATCATACCCTCTAATCTTCCCCAAGTAATCATAACAATACAAGATATTCTCAATCACACAAGCTCTTCCTCTCCATCCCAAATCAAGCCGCTTCTCAGGCATATCCCATTTCCTTTCCTTCGGCTCGTAAACTACACCGTTTCGATCAGCCATTGCGTAAACCTTCCCTTCCATTACTGCACTTGCGTGCATCCATTTTTCACGAACCTCAACACCAGGGCTAGCCACTGGCTCCCAAGTTTGAGTCTTTATATCAAACATCTCTGCCCAATTAATCGAACGAGCCCAATTATCAACCACACATCCTCCAATCACATAAATATTCCCTTCAATTACTCCAGCTGCTGCGAACTCACGACCTACTCTCATATTAGAAACTCGTCGCCAAGTATGAAATCTGCAATCGAGAACCCACACGCTTGAAGAAGGCACGTCTCTAATAGATCCACCGATTACGTAAATCTCCGAGTCCACAACGACGTAAGCGGATCCAACAAGAGACGATGAAGGACAAGAAGGGATTGGAACAAGCAGATTCGATTTCGTTGAGCTCGATAAAGTTCGATTGAGGAGAGTGAACCAACACGCACCAGATTCAGGAGGTATGCGAATTGCGACATAGAGGATGTTTTCAGTGGCTCCGACGAGAGATCTCGTGGCGTAGAGTAAAGGCGATGTTGGGAGAGATCGGAAAGTCTTGGAGACGAGAGAGAGGATCGGATGATGGCATCTAGAGACACGAGCAAGGCAATTTAGAGCAACGTCGTCTGATAATAACGGAATCAATTGTGCTGGCGTTTTCGTTTCCGGTGGCTCGTCGCCGGAGCTTGTTGTAGCTGCCATGGATCCGATTTTATCAGTCTTAGTTTCTTCTCAATCTAAAGAGAGAAAATTAATTTTGAATTATTCGGTCCGATTAGATTTTTAAAGGGTGGATATTCGGTT
>VBRH01000693.1:0-13597 GCA_014578085.1 Cardamine resedifolia | reverse complement strand
ATCTGTCTTGTCAAGCTGTCATCTCTTATTCCAAAGTAGCAAAACGATTGCTGAGAGGGATCTCCGTACCATGACTCAGAGTGCAGAGGAACTCTGAGTCATGGTACGGAGATCCCTCTCAGCAATCGTTTTGCTACTTTGGAATAAGAGATGACAGCTTGACAAGACAGATGGCAATTAAGGTTCAAGGGTTTCTTCTGTATAGGTTATAAATATGAAATCGCTTGTAAAATGAACAACTAAGAGAAAAGATAATGAAGCAAAGACTATATGCAAGTTTTAAGTTTTATTTACAAATATTTCAATTTTTAGGCAGTGGGATATTTTTCAACAGTGAATAATTTACAATCTCAAGCGCGTTCAAATCACGCACCTGTTACGCGCAAAACTCCGCCCTTTGTTAGACAAAATATTCACAATTGAAGACGCCAGTCAGAGATAAACCACTCCGCCGATGAAAAGACAAAAACACCCTCGTCTTCTTCCGTCGCACCGCTTCTACAGCAATGTCATTTTAGTCAAAAGTAAAAACTAATCCCTTTTGGAGAAAAAACCACCAAATCAATTTCTGTGTCTCCAATCCAAAAATCCTCCTTTTTCTTCGCTGGAAAGCTTCTCCTAAAACCAAAATCGAAGAGAAAATAATGCAATCGTCGAAAGGACGGCGGAAAGTGGTCCCCACAACCACCGGAGCCGGTATTGACTCGGCGGAGAAGCTTGACGAACTCTTGATATCATCTGCGATATGTAATGGTGAAGATTTAGGACCATTTGTGCGGAAAACGTTCGGTACAGGGAAACCAGAGACTCTTCTTCAACATCTCAAGTTTTTCGCGCGATCTAAAGAATCAGAGATCGAGGAGGTATGTAAAGCTCACTATCAGGACTTTATTCACGCCGTAGACGATCTCAAATCGCTACTCTCAGATGTTGAATCTCTTAAATCTGCGCTTTCCGATTCAAACTCTAAACTCCAATCCGTTGCGGCGCCGCTTCTTTCGTCTCTCGATTCGCTTGTTGAGGCACAGACTGTGTCAAAGAACATCGATCTGGCGATTGGAGCCGTGACTCACTGCGTTCGTGTTATGGAACTTGTCTCTCGAGCTAATCAGCATCTTCAGAGCGGTAATTTTTATATGGCGTTGAAGTGTGTGGACTCGATTGAGAGCGATTTCATGGAGAATACTCCTTCGTCAACGTTGAAGCGGATGCTGGAGGATAGGATTCCGGCAATTCGATCTTATGTGGAGAGGAAAGTGATGCAGGAGTTTGGAGATTGGTTGGTTGAGATCCGTGTGGTGAGTCGGAATTTAGGTCAATTGGCTATTGGTGAAGCTTCCGCGGCTCGTCAGCGAGAGGAAGAGCTCAGAATCAAGCAGAGGCAAGCGGAGGAGCAAAGTAGACTCAGTTTACGTGATTGCGTTTATGCGCTAAACGAAGAAGAGGATGATGAATTCGGCTCTGGCCCTGAAAGCAGCGATGCTGGTAGTTCCGGAGGTGGATTGCTAGGGTTTGATTTGACTCCACTCTATAGAGCTTATCACATTCAACAAACACTATCTCTTGAAGATAGTTTCAAGCATTACTATTTTGAGAATAGGAAACTTCAGCTTACCACTGACTTCCAGGTATCTTCTATGACTCCGTTTCTCGAGTCTCATCAGACGTTTTTCGCACAGATTGCTGGGTTTTTCATAGTTGAGGATAGAGTTTTAAGGACTGGAGGAGGTTTGATTTCGAAGCTGGAAGTGGAGAGTTTGTGGGATATTGCTGTTAATATGATGTGTCTTGTGTTGGAGGAGCAGTTCTCTAGGATGCAGACGGCTAATCATCTCTTGCTGATTAAGGATTATGTGAGCTTGTTAGGGGTGAGTCTACACAGGTATGGGTATGCTGTCGATTCCCTTCTCGAAGTTTTAAGCAAGCACAGGGATAAATATCATGAGTTGTTACTATCTGATTGCCGTAAACAGATCACAGAAGCTTTATCAGCAGATAAGTTTGAACAGATGTTGATGAAGAAAGAATATGAATATTCCATGAATGTGCTCTCTTTCCAGTTACAGACATCAGATATAGTACCGGCATTCCCTTACATTGCTCCATTTTCAACCACCGTGCCAGATTGTTGCCGGATTGTGCGGTCTTTTATTGAGGATTCGGTTAGTTTCATGTCTCATGGAGGTCAGCTTGATTTCTATGATGTAGTGAAGAAGTATCTGGATAGGCTTCTAGGCGAGGTTCTCGAAGAGGCGCTGTTGAAGCTGATTAGCACATCGGTTCATGGAGTTTCTCAGGCAATGCAAGTTGCAGCAAACATGGCCGTATTTGAGCGTGCTTGCGATTTCTTCTTCCGTCACGCTGCACAGCTTTCAGGAGTTCCCATGAGAATGGCGGAGAGAGGTAGGAGACATTTCCCATTGACTAAATCCCAAAACGCTGCAGAAGATACACTCTCGGGAATGCTTAAGAAGAAGATAGACGGTTTCATGACGTTGATCGAGAATGTCAACTGGACAAGCGACGATACTCCACAAGGTGGAAACGAGTACATGAATGAAGTATTGATCTACTTGGAAACTTTGGTTTCCACCGCACAACAGATATTACCCGCTAAAGTCCTGAAAAGGGTTTTGCGCGATGTCCTTGCCCACATTTCAGAGAAAATCGTTGGAACATTATGCGGGGATCAAGTAAAAAGATTGAGCATGGCTGCAATCAAAGGACTTGATGTGGATATTCAGTTGCTGGACTCATTTACAGAGAACCTAACTCCATTGCTGACGGATAAAGAAGCTAAAGAGATGAAGAAAGCTTTCATCGAGATAAGACAGATGATCAATCTGCTTTTGAGTAGTCATCCCGAGAATTTCGTTAACGCTGTTATCAGAGAAAGAAGCTACAATGCGTTGGATCACAGGAAAGTTGCGACGGTTATAGAGAAATTCAGAGATCCATCAGATAGTATTTTTGGGACTTTTGGAACAAGAGGGTCGAGGCAAAACCCAAAGAACAAATCGTTAGATGCATTGATAAAGAGATTGAAAGATGTGAGCTGATAATGGATCTCTGAGCCCAAACCCAAAGCGTAAGTACGATCTCGTCCTTTGTTTTATCTATATGCTTTATTGTTTTAAGTATATGATTGCTTTATATTTCATTGTTGATGATTCGTTGGTCTCTCAGAGAAAAGGCAAAAAAAAAAACACAAAACTCATTTCACCCCAAGATTGTTGCATCTTCTTTTCCATTAATACCATTTTTCGCACATGAGTTTGATTAAAAAGTATAACCGATTTACCCGAATGTATACTACCTGGCTTGGTTAAGGTTGGGTTTGGTTTTCATCCCTTTGAACACGTGTCCTCTCTTTCTATCAAATCGTCACCGTCCATCTGATCGCATTGTTTCTTCATCATACGCGCCAATTTACTCAGTCCACAAGACACATGCACTTTACAAGTGTTTTCGTCTCTCTGTAGTTATGATGATGAGACCATTCTAAAGCTTAAGCTTCAAAAGAGAACACATTTAGACACGAATCATAGGAACAAAGTAGTGTAAGAACCCATGTCACCAAACCCTTGTAGTATCCTCGTCTTTCTCTTCTTCACCGTCTCTTTCGCCGTCTCCGACCAAAAACCAACAGCTTACGACACCGTCAAACGCTACAATTTACCAGTCGGAATCCTCCCAAAAGGCGTCGTTGACTACGAGCTTAACCCCAAAACCGGAGATTTCAAAGTCCACTTCAACGACACGTGTAAATTCTCTATCCAATCGTACCAGCTCAAATACAAATCAACTATCTCGGGCGTTATATCCACCGGTCATGTCAAGAATCTGAAAGGCGTTAGTGTTAAGGTGCTTTTCTTCTGGCTTAATATTGTTGAAGTGTCTCTTGACGGCGCCGATCTCGATTTCTCCGTCGGAATCGCGTCGGCAAATTTCCCGGCAGCTGATTTCGAAGAGAGTCCTCAGTGTGGTTGTGGGTTTGATTGTACTAATAATGGGCTTCTCTTTTCTTCTTAAACCTATTGGGCCTAGTGTTGTTGTATTGAATAAAAAGGCCTTCAGTTATGAATGAGGATTAGTTCACTAATAATGCCAATTGGTCATTTCATGCCTCAATTAAAGTTGTGTTTAATTATGCATAAACTATATTCCTATGCATTTATATACATGAACTAATAAAGTTTTTGAATTTAATACTTGAATTTACAAAATCGAGCAAATATATACATTTAATTTGATGTAACACCGTTACTTGTCGTTAACCTTAACCCACTTAATAAATGATGAAAAAAATTGGGTAGAAAGAACACGAACCCATGTTCTTTCTCATGAAATCAAAGCTCAATACCAGTTATGCTATGAGATTATTATTAGTACCGAGATTATTATTAGTACCATTAACACACAAATATATATAGCTTGAAAAATTGTTTCATCAAAATTATTAATGTCGACGATTAACAAGACATGGCTCTATTTTTTTGTTCTTGACACGATGGCACGTTCTATTGTATCTCTAATTTGTTAAAATCATGCACAATAAGACCGACTTTGAACCAAAAAAGCAAACACACATTTAAAGTTCACTAAGAAAAGGACAGATCGATTATAAATTCATCTTTGGAAAGTAGCGATCAACTTGTTAAAACACATATAAAAGTCTCATAAAACAAACTTAATTTCAGACCACAAACTGGGTTCTACAACAAGCATAAGGTTTTCAAGATACATAACTTCCTTAACAGAACATAAGTCTGATAAAACAGTACGACCAACAAACCGGGTTCCACAACTAGCATAAGTGCTCTAGATGTTGGCTCTGTGACCTGAGAGCCGTCGTCACCAGTCAACGGGAGAATCATACTTTTTCCAGACACTTTGACAAAGGAAGTCTTCTTCTTGTAGACAATCTGAACAGTCACAAGATTTTTTCCCTCTCTTATCAAATTCAACAATCATCGCATCTCTAAGCCCAACATAGCGTGAACCGTTACCTGACGGGCCATCGTAAATCCCCTACCACACAAGAAAAAAAATGAACAAGTTTAGATCACTTTAATCTCTGAAAATATTTGAAATTTAACTAACAACAGTTCAACACTTAACCTCTTCTCCAACACGATCAAACTCTGGACTGAACACATGCAGTCTTGCTCCCACTGGTTGTTGCTTCATCAGATTCAATGCTTCATCCAAATCTGTAGCCTCAATGACTTGTCCTTTCATGGGGACGCGAGGAATTTGACACGCAAAAGGGGGAGCCTTGAAGGTGCATCCCACATGTGCCCAATGTTGTCCTCTTGGAAGACCTTTTTTGAAAGGAAATTCAAGGCAGTCTTTGACAGTGAGGTTAGGGCGTTGTTGATCCATTTCTCCCTGCCTATCTTCCTTCTTGATCCAAACGTTTTCCACCAAGTACTGAAGGATGTTTTCGAAACTGGCCTGAGAGCGTTGTTGATCCATTGCTCCCTCCACTTCTTCCTTGCCAGCGTTATCCACCAAAAACTGAGCTGAGTACGCAGTATATTCAGTGTCGAGGTTGAGGATAACCCGTGCAGAGCTAATCAGACTCACAGCTACCATAGCTGCAGATTGAGATGCATCTGCAAGACAAACAAAAAAAAAAAGATGAAAATGTTGAAGTCGAGAGTAACTTATATCAGTAAACTTATAGTCGAGAGTAACTTATATCAGTTAAAAAAAAGAGAATTTACCGTAATCTTCTTGCTCATTGCTTGCTCGTACACAATCTGGATGTTAGATGCCAGCCGAGCTTTCAAGAGATTGTACAAATAGCTCATTCATCTTATCCCTGGTACAAGCAGAAGAAGGCATTCACAAATCCAGTAGAATCAAGCACAATAACACATCTTGAAATATATGTAAAGCAAAACCAAAATAGGACCGAACTAGCTAAGCATAAACATGATTTTTAAGTAGAAACAAGCAGAACAAGACATTCACAAATCCAGTCGAATCAAGCACAAGAGAAGATATATATATAAAGCAAAACCAAAATAGGACCTAACTAGCTTAAGCATCACTTCACTTCACCCGTTTGGCCCGCGGGCCACTGACCCATTTTAACATCACTTCACTCTTCGATTTGATTCACTTCGCCGGCGATCTAATAACACTCTCCTCTCTTCACTCTCTGTTGAAGAACACAAAAGCCCTAAGTCCCAAATCGATTTTGGGGGTTTTTTTTATTTTGATCTAATAACATTTAGATTTAATTTAATTAGTTAAGTTATTATTTAATTTCGATTTGATTTTAGATAATCATGTTTTAATTATAAAAACAAAATAAATTACCATGTGATTTAGAAGAAATGACGGAGTTAATACTTTCAGTTAACGGCTATTACTGTTCTGTGAGATCAAAAGTCACCGAGTACTGGATTGTCGGATTTAAAGTAATAAAATTTCCATCTTGGAGGTTTATAGTGGGAGTTTCAAGCATTGAAGGTTTATATTGGAATTGCTAGCCACAAAATTTCAACTATACTCGTCACTAGATGCAGCTTAGAGGTTACCACATAGCATGTCATCAGACACCTTTGTACCGATCCATCTATTGCCTCATTGTCCCATTCATCATCTTCTTCGCTACCTTTTTATCTCGGTCATTTAATACGGCTGAGACACTATAACCCCATCAATGTGTGTAATTGCAAATGCAACTCTCCCAACTGCTAAGTGTAACATATTCTTACAAACTCAAACTTGTAGTCCAAGTATACCGCATAAGCCCCATGTCGCCGAGGAGGCTTTATGTTCTCACCCACATCATAACCCTAGGCACATTCACAAATCTACCACGATTGAAAATCATAGGACGCGTTGAGATGGAGATGGTTAAAAAGACATATCCGACCATAATCTGACATTCGAAAGGACCAAAATCAAAAGACAGAACCGAGCAGCTATAGGAGAACTAACTAACCTAGGAGCACATATCCAATTATGAAATTGAAAACATTAAAAAGATCCGGTCAAATTTAGGCAACAGTTATTTGAGCCTGTCATCAATTGTTAAGATTGTCTTGCCACGCCACATCTTTGCTCTATTATAGATTGTTACGGGTTCAGATTTTATTGATCTAAAAACATATCTTCGAATCTTCCACTTCATTTGGTCCAACTTGTATATAGATCATAGAAACGATAAATTGTGTTCGGAATGGCATGTCCTATTGTATCTCTTCAATTTGTTAAATCATCGTTATCTATCACTCCCTGCACAATAGGACTGACTTGCTAACGATCTATATCTAAGTTGATAAACAAGTTCAAAGACTTGTTAACTTGCAGATAAAAGTTTCCTAAAACAATCATAATTTCAGACTGTGAAATATAAAGTTGAAAGTGATAATTCATTGATGCAATAGCGATGGCTATATATAGCCTTACAGGGAAGCAAACAGAATAACTGAAACAAGCTAAAAATAAGGAAACACAACCCACTACAAACTAGTTCAACCCCATGACTCTTCTACATGATCTTCCTGATGAACCGGACTCCAACACAGACAACAAACAACTAGGATATGGTTTTCAAGATACTTGACTTGTTAACTTACATAAAATAGTCTCATAACACATTCTTAATATAGATCCACAAACAACTAGCATATAGTGCTCTAGATACTTACCAAGATCTAAGCTCTTGTTTAGCTGATAGATAAGCGCGGGACACAGAAGTCAACAAGCAGACCTGTTGGCCCTATGACCTGAGAGTCGTCACCATTATGTGGTGCTGAGAGAAACATACGGCTCAAGGACACCTTGATAAATGAAGTCTTCTTCTTGTAGCATATCTTCACAGTCGCAACAGTATCGTCCTCGATCTTTTCCACTGAAACTATAATCACAAACTACTAGATTGCATCGAGAGAAACAAAATAAGAAAAATCGAGAGAAAGTTACCGGAGTAGACTCAGAGAGAGACAACAACGGCGGAATCAGAAACAGTGGTGGTGACAGTCGCAAACGAAGAAAATCAGAGAAAGTTCCCAAATTTCCCCCTCAGTTGTCGGGTTAAAACTTCAAACTCTAAATCCCTAAAACTACGCCGTTTGAGACTACCAATGTTATTATGTCTTAAAACGACATCGTTGTAACGTTGTTTGTGCAATTTACCCTTTTTTTTTTTGCCAAGTTAATAATTGATAGTATTAGTATTTCATCAATGTGACGATCGTAAGTAACAAGAAAAATACATGTTCTCAAAATTCATAAAGAGTTTACACATTACTTGTTTATATTTCAATATTTGAAAATACTTATTTGATATGTCAAAATTCGTGTTGTCACCATAATCGAACTTCATTACCATATAACACAAGACAACCATTTTTAACCCAAAAAATAAAGAAAACACAAGACAACCATAGAAAAGAACTGAATCAAAACACTCAAGGTTCTAACATTTAGAAAATGTAAAAGTTAAATAAATAAAAATCGTTAAAGAGCATCTCCTGTGAAATTATTTGGAAAAAGGAGCAAGCAGGAAACAAAAATTTGTAAGCAAATGGCTTCATGGGGTTAGGGTTGATCATCCTCTTCAGTAATCGTTTATTATACAATTGAGAAAGTCAAGAAGTCATGTGCAACTTTTTTTTGTCTTTTTGTTGAAGACAAATGTCTTAAGAAAACTTATTGCAAACACATGTATAGATAGATACTTTTCCAAAAATAATCAGTCTCATCTTTAAAACCTAACATAACACAGCCTGTGCAACCTAGCCACGTGTCCAGTTGTCATCTTAAAACGACTTCGTATTTGTCTCTTACATAAAAGATATTTTCAACGACCGACCATTTAGAAAAAGTCTCCGACGGCGAAAACTAAAATATCAAAAACCTTTTGATTCTTCCTTCGATTTGGGTTCCATGAAAACTCTAATGTCTCATCTCCCGATTTTACTCGCTTCTTTTCTCTTCCTCTCTACACTCTCCGTCGCCGTCGCCGTCGCCGTCGCCGTCGAATCAGATTCTCCGACGGCGTATTCTATCCTCCAAAGCTACAACTTCCCCGTCGGAATCCTTCCAATAGGAGTCGTAGCTTACGATTTAGACACAACAACGGGAAAATTCCATGCGTATTTCAACAATTCGTGTAGCTTCTCTCTTATTGGTTCGTACCAATTGAATTACAAATCGACAATCAGTGGTTACATCTCCGAGAACAAGCTCAAGAAATTGACTGGTGTTAAGGTCAAAGTTTTGTTCATATGGCTTAACATCGTCGAGGTTATTAGAAACGGCGACGAGATGGAATTTTCCGTTGGAATCACATCGGCGAATTTCGCGATCCAAGAGTTTTTGGAATCGCCTCAGTGTGGGTGTGGATTTGAGTGCAAGGATTCGAAATTGAACATGTTTGGTAGAAATCACCCTTTTCTTTCTTCGTCTTGAAATTGAAAAAAAAAGGTAACTTTTGAGTGACCTTTTGAAAAAGATTTCATCTTTTTTATTTTATGTTTTTATTTTTTATGTGTAGTTTCCGAATATATTGTCCAATAATAATATGACCGTAGTTTCTGTTCTTGCGATTGGTTTGAGGAATCAAATCTTATGTTTATGGGATCCAAAGTTCTGTAAAGGTCAAAGACTCAAAGTGATGATTGAAGGGAGATGTGAACGTTGTGAAGTGAAATTATAGGACAAATTAGTGAACTTAATGGTGAAATTTTGGCTGATTTTGTTATGTGAAATCATAATGTTTCCCTCAAGGTTGAATGTTTTCTGTTCATAAGGTGAATTTATAAATCATGTATCTGAAAAAAGTTAAAACTCTTTGGATTGAATGAGCTAATAAGATAGGATTGAGCTGCAGTTTGTAGTTTATGAGACTGTTTCGATTGATCTCGGATCATTCTGTATGGTGAAAAGAGTATTTATTAGCTTGTCGATTTAAAAGAGATACGTTGTGAAGATGTTTATGGTAAAGACTCGTGCTTAGTTTGGACTGAATAGGACATGGCTGCTCTTTGAAGAACTACACTGATTTCTTCATTACAACATTATACCATCTGTGTCAATGATGATCGATATTGGTTTGTGGTTTACTGTAGAATTAGGTTATCAAACTTGCTTGCTTTATTCATATGCACATACGATCTATTTATACAAGACTTTGCCTTAAGAGATATGGACTATTTCCTAAACTCTAGGCTAAATATATGGACAAGTTCCTTATCTAATTATGAACATTTACATTATCACAATATTTACTTAATTTCAGTTTTCCTAAGCTTGAGATAGTATCAGTAACTGGGAAATGTCACAATAACTCTAAAATATGGATTTGATTATTAATTGTTGGAATATCCTCTCGTTTGAGCTAGATGTCTACTGCTGCAGAGAATCTACTAAACCAGATTGACCCGGAAATATGAGTTTGAATGTAGTTATTGAATTACAGGTTTAAATGATGATCATCATAAATAACAATCTTTTGTTTATGAAGATTTTAGGTAGTTTTTGTTTGTCTTTTGGTGGCTTTTAGGGGAAAGGTTAAGCTTAATTGATGGGATCTCATTTGAACCGGGTCATGGATCGAATAACCGGTTTAAGTTTAACGAATGTGCGCAGACCGAAATTTCCGGTTAAGCGCTTTGAGAGTTGATAATTGATATTTGATGGCATAGATATAAGAAAAGTTTCGAATAATTTGACGGCAAATGATTCCTATATGAAGTCAATAGAATCATTCTTTCGTTCTCCGAAATGCGACCTAATGCTTTAACCAAACCAACAAAAAACGAAGTAATGGGGGAATTGTCCCCAAAAATAGAGATATTGCAAACTTTTAATCAAAATAATATCATAAATTTATATCGCTTTTATAAAATTATCGAGATATGTTCTAGTTTTCTAATTTAGAATAACTTTTTTAATATGTAATTTGTTATTATAAATTGAATAAATGTATCTCGTAATAATAATGTTTAAATTTTTTTACAATAAACCCCATTTTTCATAAATCCGGAAAATTTATCTAGGTTTTGGCTCCAATCTTCCGGTTGTCAATTAAAAAAAAAAAAAGTGAAATTATTATTAAAATCCGAATAATTGAGAAATAAAATACTATTCCATATTTGCGACCGTAGACTAAATGAGAGAGTTGTGTGGGAGGCATCACATCACGTTGTTCAAGTCCTTATCAAACGAATTATGCAAGCAAGCAACTAATGGAAGCCGTGTCTAGCAAAGGCTTTTCGATTTGGGTTGGTTTGTAGTATGAGAAAAACATTATGTACATTCATTATTTGCTATGATTTTTTTTCTTAAAAACTAGTACATAATACGATGATTTTTGTTTTCTCAAAATAAATATTTTCGTGAGATATACTACATAGCAATATCAAGAGTTTAAAAGGTGCTGACAGTAAGGTTTTTTTTTTATATATATAATTTACTAGACAATTACTTGTCCATTTCCAAACTTCCTTTTTCGTTTGTTTTTTCTTTAATTTTCAATGCATCATTATATGATGGAGCTATAACGAACATACTTTTTTTTGTTAAAAGGCTAAATATAACGAACATACTTTTTAGGGTTAGGTATCAAACAAAAGGCAGATTTAGTTTTGCTGAATTTTTTTATGTAACTATTATACACATGGCAGGAATCTAGGAATATCTACTGTTTAGTCGCTATTTGAGCATGTTCGAAAATTTATCTTTACGTACAAGGAATTAACCAACTTTTTAGGTTGACTATATTCTATTTTTTTTAACTATTACAATTTGAATATCTACATATAAATTGAACTAGTTTTACTAGGAGTATGTGTTAATATGCGAATCATGACTATATGAATGATTGGATACTAATTAGAAAACAAGTCAAAAGAATAAAGGAGATGACTCGATTATTTATTTATTTTATCGTCGAGTAAAAGAAAATTCAGTGCTGATACATTCGATGTACCAAGTTGCCTCTCTTAACAAGTCTCTCTCAAGTCTCGAGTCTCAAAGTTTCTGAGCATAATTGACTCTTCAAAAGAAGACACGACACGTCTTATATTTCCTTGCCCTTTTGGATTCTTTTAACTTCACCTCCCAAAATATGTCTTTTTATTAATAAAAAACCAGCAGAATCAAAATCAAAATATAGTAAATAATCTTGTTTCCTAGGTTCAAAATTTACAAATGGGACCAAGTATATTTATATAAATTATAGATTGATACATACTACTAGTTTTGAAACTATTATGTCAATGATGATCGAATAACAAAAGCTTTTCTCTTATTTTCAGGAACAACATATGGTGAAATCGTAAATAAGTTATACTATCATTTATCGCATGAAATTGTTTTAATTATTTGGATTTTACACTTTTTTTACCAAATATCAATCTTTTATGAGAAAATTGGAGAGATATGTAGTTTATATGTTTTAATTTTTTTGTTTGTTTTGAGTAGTTTTCAAAAAATTTCTCCCCCTTATTTTTCTATAAAAAACTACCCAAAAATTACATAAATCACAAAAACTATCTAAATCACAAATTAAAACATAAAAACTACACAAATTTCAAAGATACCCATCTTTTATTTGATAGCACATTATTTAATTGATATCATTTTATTTAGTTAAATAAAATGTCAAATAATAATTAAAAAAACATTTTTATATACTTATGATTTTATCACTGTATATTTTTCAATTCTGGCAAAATGGTTACCTAACCAACAACTAATTTGTATTTTGATTTGTTCTAATGTCATTTTGTACTTTTATGAGTTTTGTCATATTTTTTCTTATACCATCTAAAATACGAAACAGGAGAATCAAAGGTCTGGCCAGTGACAGACCCAGGAATTTTTTTTGTTTGTGGGTTCAATATAAAATGACAAGAAAATTTTGTTTTTTTTGGGTTCAAAACAATAAATTCAGTTTAAAATTAATAAATTTATAATAAATTCAGTTTAAATCAATAAATTTACACGATAATTCTTTTATTTTTTTTTAAATTAATGGGGTGTCAGTTGACCCCACCTCGTTTGCTTTAGGTCCGCCCTTGGTTCTGGCTGATTTTTTTTTAGTCTCGTGACTCGTGATATGTGTGAAATATTTCAGTGTGATTTTTGTTAAATTTTTAATAGGTTAGTCTCACTAAAGAAACTAAGGCTATGAATGGCAATAGATTTTGGAGTAGTTTTTGGTTTTAGATTTTCCAAAAATCTAATTTATTGCCATTCATGATTTTGGAAAAAATGGATTCTCAAAAAAATAGGAAATCTAGATTTTGATGGTTTTTCAGTGAAGAAAATCCAAAATCTAACTTATAGGAGTTTTTAGGAGATTTTGAGGTGATATTTTTTTTTTTTTTTAAATTATTTGCTATTAAAGTCTGATATTTTTTTTTTAATTGTTTACTAAAACCATTAAAACTGAAACTCTATTCTTTGGAGGATTTTTCCACAAGATATGAAGTAAAAAAATTCTTTTCTATTTTTAGTATATTGTTATAAATCTAGTTATCTAAATATCATTTTTCTATAGAAGAATAAAGTTTCTTCATATTTGTCTTCTACACACAAAAATCTCATCTCCATTTGTGTGCAAATC
>VBRH01000692.1:100756-111691 GCA_014578085.1 Cardamine resedifolia | reverse complement strand
GTGAAGAAAAATTGATCTGAAAATTCTTGATATTCAATCAGATAAATTTTCTAAAATCAGATAAAAGAATGCTTATATAAACAAATATATAAAACCATAATTATAAACAAATATTATAAAAAAATATTGTAATATAATCAATCATATTTAAATCTGCAGATATAATGTGGCGGCTCAGCCGTCCGATATATATTGACAATAAATAAAGTGCAATAAATAAAGTGCGATAAGTAATTATTGTTATTGCAAATAAATTATTAATGGGGCAGCCGTGCCACACTCCTATAATAATAAATGTAAAATTTCCGTCTTTTAGACGAAATTATAATGTCATTAGGACATTTATTTTATGGAGGCATAGCCTGACGTATGATCTGAGAAGACATAGTCTTATAAAATCATGATAGTGAAAGTTTAACTTTCATAACGATCGGTTCGGGGAAGGCAGTGCCATTCTTCCCGAAAATAATATATAAAAATAAATTAAACATAAATTAAATCTTACATTCGCAGGAGTTACTGTTCACGTCGGAGTAATATTCACGCAGAGTTACTATTCACGCCGGAATTACTATTCACATCGGAGTTGCGGTGGCGTTACTATTCACGTCGGAATATTTGAACGGTAGGAGAGCGTACTCGTGCTGATAACGTGTTGAAAACTATCTAAAATATAACAGTATCGTTTTATTGCAAGATGCGTTAGATAATATAGAGTAGAAGATGATATATATAGGAAGAGATGAAGATTAGAGAGAGAGTAATAATTTCTCTTATTGCTTATTAATTGTACATCTTACAACACACAATAACATCTATATATATATACACAAAATGCATGGGTGGGATGGCTAATACTTAATGGATGGCTAATACTTAGTGGGGTGGCTATATAGATGTTATTATCAGCACTAAATCATAGTGGTGTGGCTTAATGGAATAATTATTTATAACAAATAATAATTAAAATTTTGAATTTTAAAAAAAATCTTTCACATTGAAAGCACTAATTACTAATTAGGCAACTTTAATTCCAATGAACGGGAAGTTAAAATCTTCATTACCTAAATTAAAATCTCGCTAAGGCTATGTTGTTTCAGTATTAGGCTTTTAGCCAATCCAAATTAGGCACCCCCTAAGTTGTCTAAAAGATTCACGGTAATGTATTCTTTCAACTTTCAAATTTATAATAAATAAATAAAAACTTTAAATTTTCAAATGGCTAAAAAAATGAAGTTCCAACTAATAAATTATTGTAAGAAAAACTGGTAGAAACCCATGTGGAGTACTTCAGGCCATTTAAAGACACAGATATAATTGGTCTCTGTTGAGATTGAAATTTCACAGTTTGATGGCTTTCATTTGACAGTACATTATTGTCAACATATAATACAATTATTTAGAATAATATATGAATATAACTTTACATAATTAATATATAAAGTTTGGTTGGCAGTACTTCTAAGCAAATTGAGATGTTTTATTCTAGTTTTTTTCAATATAAAAGAAAAAGTTTACAAGCAAATAATATTATTGTTCTCTTGCACGTAAACGTCAGCCGTATTAGTTGCTTTCGCATGAACAATGGAAGCCGAGAACTTGTGTGATACACAATCAATAGAGGCTGGGGCAATATGGTAAATTCAAGAACGTTGAGAAACTTATCCGGATCGAGTGACAAACACCGTGTGAAAGTAACGGCGTCGACGTTTTTAGTCTAAAAGAACGATGGCATATAGCAGTAAATAAAAGGAAATATCAGAGGTATAAACGATCTTTTCAATATCGAAAAGTAGTGTTTTGTCGTTATTAGCGTATGTCTTGGAAAGGCGACGCCGACAGAACAGTGGTCCACTGCTCCTGAAGTCGACACGTCACCAAACTTTGTCTCCTTTTGAGGTCCCCAAAAACTGGTTCGCTTTCTCCAGATCAATTATTCGCGATCTCATCTCGTTATGATATATTACGGCACCTCAACGGAAAATGACGTCACGCTGATGCCATTCCTCGACCTCTGATTGTTTATGATAATATGTTGGTATGGCTTTAAATTAGACCTAATTCTTGCTTCTTCTTTTTTTTTTTCTTTTAATTCACGTGGTTCGTTCAGTAACGTTGAGAATATTATAATGAATATCTAAAAAATATTTTCAGCTCATTGTAACATTGTTTTTATTGTCAAAGAAAACATATAGTAATAGATTTGATCAAATCAACTGGTCAAGCGTGTTCCTAATATCGTAGGCTAATATAGATATTTATCAATCAAGACGGTTTATATAATTTTTATTTTTATTAAAGATGGTTTATATATATAACTGGAGTCTGGAGTATCCCGAACATAAATCTTTTTTTTTGATAAATTATCCCGAACATAAATCTTGACTAACCTCCTGAACTATGATAAGCCGAGAGTATTTTGTAATTACATACGTTCAATTTGGCTAACCACTATTGAAATCCAAAACTAGCACATATCAATTAGCGTCTTCTTAACGTGGAGCTTCGAATAATTGAACCAATACTCAACACATCTTTATTAATAATTAAAATGCAGTTAAGATTTCGGGTGATAAAAAGGAATCACTATTTTTTTTTTTTTTTAATGGCTTGACTATACTGTTAAAAAAAATCAAAATAATTCGTATGAATTCTTACGGATAAATCTAGAAGGCTGAAAAGGTGAATTATGCTTTATGCATGTATATATAGTTTTCAATTAGGTGACTACAAAAACAGAGGTTATTTGCCCGTACCTGCCCTAATTCGATTGGATAACTACTACACATATATATATGTAGACATGATTCTATAAATATATATAATAACATAAACACCATTTTCCCTAAAAGCTCGATTAAATCTCTAGATGCAGCTACAAAGCTACGTGAATAGCTGTGGACCTCATACGATTTATCAATTGCAGCTTTAGACGTATATATTTTGCAACTTATAGGGGATTGATGAGTACTAAATTTAAATATTATCCGAAATTTTCAGTTCAATTATATTACCGACCAAACCATATATATATATATATATTATATGTTATAATAAGGTGTTTTTACGACACGTATGCATATTATTAATAAATATTATATATATATATATATATAATATGATGGGTTAAACATTATTACATTAAGATGGGACATTATTCAACGGATCGAAGACATTGTGACGAATATCTTTCTTCGACGGCTAGTGTGGACCATCAGACATTGTGAGGAATATAGTCTCATGAATATGTTTTGTCAAATTTTCTCGTTTTATTCCTTTAAACTGGCCATTACATAAGAAAATAGCTACATATATGGTGTTTTCAACAACAAAAGCTTTCGATTTAATTATATGTGCGTGTGTGCCATAGAAAAAAAATTCATCGAAAAGATTGAGATAAATGTTGCATGGTAACTATAAACCCTGTATCACGAAAACTTTAATTGATGTATTTGTTATTGTTTTATTGCGACTTACCTGCAATAAACGAACGATATATTTGAGGAAATTTACAAATTTTTTTACATATATTTTCAAAAGCTAGTTTCAAATAGGTTAAACGTATATATACGTCTTTTATAGAATATTGAGTTTCCATTTACGAATTTGAGTTTTTCATGCGATGAATTTTTTTATGGGTACAAAATGCATGATCAAAAAGCTAGCTAGTTTCAATTTATTTATTTAAAAAACCAGAGATGGAATACCTACGTTCTTAAAAGATGATTACAACTATTTTATAAATTTCGATAGTATATAATAAATTTTTATATGATATTTGTTTTCCTATATATGTTGTCATGCATATATAAAAAATAAGAGATAAAATAATTAATAATTCTTATTTTTCAAAAGGTAACTATATATATACTGTTCAATCTTAATGTATACAGAACTTTCTATAAAACTAGCAGTACATTATTTCCTTTCTAGAAACTAACACGAATTGGATGTAGTTTCTAATCACACCTTTCTCCCTAATTATTGATGTGGGTTGCGTATATATTTAATACATCTATTTCTCTCCAACACATATATTGCTTTGCTACTGTCTGTATATACAGTAAAATATCTATAAATTAATATTGTTGTAACCGAAAGATTTTATTAATTTAAAAAGAGTATTAATTATTAATTTATGGAAAAATTTATATAATTTTAAAATACAATTCATATTTAAAGTAAAAAATTTGAAAATAATATTTTAATATTTTTACCGGCATTTACATTTTAGGAAACAATTACCGTATATGTAATTTTTAATAATTTTTTATGTAATTTGAGAAGATAACACTATATTTTTTTGAGTAGTACACAAAATTATAGATAAGTTACACAAAAATACAAATTTATGAATAAACAAATAACACTAGAGTTATATTTCACTTAATTATCTATAATTATTAATTTATGATATTGATGAGATCATATAATTACATATAGTATTTTATTATTTTATCTAATTATGTTAAATATTACATTGGTCCAACTCGAGACCGAAATTTTTTATTAATTTTAAAAAATTATTAATTTAAAAAGTATTAATTTATAGAGATTATATTGTATATCAATTAGTTTGCACAAAAAGTATATATATATATATATATATATCAATCAGTTTGCTCAAAAAAAGAAGAAGATATATATCAATCTTACGTGTATTTGGTCCCCTCTGATCCCTAAGGTAGATGTAGAACTTCAATTTTTTTTCTTTATATTTATTTTTTTGAAAAGCACACTATTTTATATTTATAACGTAAAATGGACGAACTCAAATAATTTATGAAAATTTAGTTTCGCCATATTCAGATAAATTTTATGTGAATATATATATATATATATATGTTAGTTTTAATTCCATAAAAAAATTTAGATGAAAATTTCAATTTACCATGAAAATAATGTCCATTTCATATTTTTTTTAGATATATCGATCCAATCTATACATATCTCTCTAAATTGACCATTAAAAAAAAGTTGTAAATTAATAGATGGCATAACAGACTTAAGAAATGTCGACACGGACACGAGTGTTTTCAAATAACAATTTGATTATTTTCGGTAAATCTAAAACTACACGGATAAACAAAGAATTTGATTATAGCACTTCAGATAGCTGACTTAGTCTTCGTTCTCCACAGAATATAATTGATTAATAATCAAAACTTCAATGATTAAGATAGAATGGAGCTGGACGTGGACCCGGTCGGTTTGACCTTGTTCAATTTATATAATTTTAATTTATTTGCTTTCAAATAATTGAAACCTTTTTTCCGACAAACATTATTGAAACTTTTAAGCGTGGCTATATGACACTATGCATTGTTTTTTATGGGAGAAGTTCCGGACCTTTAGTTCATAATCGGTATATAGAGCTAGCTTTTAATAGCATAAGATAACTAATCATTTTGTGTTACCATTAAACCACCACCCATAGCATTATGCATTGTTGTAAAGCTTGTCTTTATTTTATAGTCTCACAAGACTATTTTCTCTTTTTGTTGATAAACTCTTAATTATATGCACATCTATCCAATTATTCTAACACTACCCTAGAATTAAGGTAAGTTGACTTTCTCTATTGACGAGACACGTGGTGAGTTCAGTACCGACGCCAAGTGGAGGTTAGACTTTTTTTTTATATTTAATTTTCGTTAAGTGTTTTTTTCTTCCCATGCAGGTATTAGTTGTCTAGCTGAAGCTGGTTATGTTGGTATTCGTTTGCATCTCAATTATTACTTGAATTAATTCTATATCTAAATAAGTTAATATATATCCGAATGATACTATTTAAAAAAAAAATCAAATGATTCCGATCAATTGTAGCGTCAAAACACGATAAATATTAAAAACAACATTTTTTTTTGTTTAGTAAAGTATATTATCAAATTTTTTATCATACAATTTAGTCGACACATGGACATCCTTCTTATAAATTATAATACTCCATTTGTCCCTACCCTATATGGGAAAGCTAACCGATTTTATTTTAAGTGTACTTTAAGGTTTTTACACACAAATTAAAAAAAAATTGTTTTTTTTGTTTTACCTTTAATTAATGTTTATTTAGTTTTATTTCATTACTCAAAATATTAAAACAATAAGAACAAAATTGAAAAATTTATCAAACATCTCTATTAAAAACATAAAACAACAATTAAAATGAAACATAGGGAGTATGTAGAATATTTTTTGTAAAGTAAACTCGTTCAGCTTATGATAATTGATATAAGTCATAATATGCAAAAATTATATTAGTGAAAGATTCGAATAAAAGTTCTTCAAACGATTATTTTGAAAATAAGGTTCAAATTTTCAAAGAGAATCATTTGTTCAACTTTAATAATATGAAAATATATTTATAACTTCTCTGTTTCAAAAAAATGAAACATTGAGTCTATATGAAGATCATCACAAATCAATTCAGGTTTTTATCGTTCTTAATCAGAGCTTATTTTTAAAATATAAGTCTACAGGCCCGCAAAGATTGTTAGTCAGGCTAAAATATCACGTAAATTTTCAAAAACTTTGGGTGGAAAGAAAGAGTATTAATAAACTGGGCTTTGATAGTTAAGCCTTTATTCTAAACCGTAATGGCCCGATATGATATTTTCTCCTGACATATATCGGCCCAAATTTGTTAATAAAAACAAAAACGGTGTCGTTTGGAAAGTCAAAGTATTGTACCTTGGGAATTGGGATGTGTAAGTGCAACGACTAAAGTCAAAAAGTCAGTCTCCGGTGACTCACTTCTCTCCCTCATCACAACTCTCGAACCAAATCCTTTATTGCTTCAATCCCATTCTCGAGGAGCTCAAGCAGATTCCAAAAACATTAGACGAAGATCCTTAGAATCCGAATCAAACTGTTGCGGAGGTCAGTTTTGATCTCTGATGTTTGTTTTTTTTCGCTAATTACACAGAGCTTTGATTTGCTGCGAAATTGATGAAAATTTCAGATGGGATTTTGAATTTGGGTTTATGAATAAGTGTCAAAAGATGGAGATGAATCTAGTTTTGCTTCTCTGTATAGCTTTGATTCTCGTCGTTGATACTAAGGTAACACTAAAAATCCCTAATTTTATTCTAAATTTAATTAATTTTTAGGGAAAGTTGTAAATCTGAGGTTTTTCGTCACTATGATTTGTTAAATTTAGGCTGTCTCGAGCTCGATTACGAATTCGAATTTGACAGATTCAAGATTTGGTGGGTCTGAAAATGTTACCAATGTTTATGACTCTATGAGTAGAGATCATTCTAAAAACTCGACTGGTGATACACAATTGAGTGATAGCAGTAGTAAGAGTGAAGGGAATATAGGAAGTGATGAAAGTGAAAGCACTAAGAAGGAGTCTGTTACCAATTCTTCAAGGAAGAAAGAAGGCTTTCATGGTGAACAATGTGATCCATCCAATATGTGTACAGATGAGGAAGATGAGTTTGTCGCTTGTCTACGAGTTCCGGGAAATGGTTATTAGTCTTTGTTGAATCTCTATTTATTGTGTCTAACAGACGTTTTTTGGTTCTTGGGTTTGAGCTTTGTTTGCTTTATCATTTTTTTGTGCAGATGCGCCTCATCTCTCGCTTTTGATTCAGAACAAAGGCAAAAGTGTTTTGCTTGTGACTATAACTGCTCCTGGTTCGGTGCGGTTAGAGAAGGACAAAGTTCAGCTCCTGGCTAACCAAGACACAAAGGTAATATCTATATTATTAGATATCTCTCTCTCCCTCATGATTCAGTCAATGACTTTACTTCTGAAGAAGAGAAAGTCTTCAAGGGTCAAGATCGCTCTTATATCTCTAAACTGTAAACTCTAAAGGTTGGCCATATATTGCTCATGAGCTCGAGTGTTTAAAACGTAGTGCATTTGATGAGCACAAAGCTCTAAGGGTTATATGTGTTGATGCTAGACTATAGAAATTATATTCTCAAGATCCACGCCTCTAAAACAACATTTTTTATAGAATGATTTCTTATCTTGAAGACTAAATCTTGCAACGATGGAGGATAGACCTGTTAGTTTAAAAATTGTGATGTTGCTACTTAGTATCTAAAGCTTAAATCTTTTTGCAGGTGAAAGTTTCTATTAAGAAGGGAGGGTCCAACGATAGCTCAATTGTACTAACTTCCAGTAAAGGCCATTGCAGCCTTGAATTAAAGGATTTGGCAGCAGCACATGAAACAGAAAGCGACGATACAGTTTCTGTTACTCGTCCTTCAATGCTCAATATCCGTCCGCGAACACTCATTGTCATCGTCATGATCTCCTTCCTCGTTCTTTCTCTTGTCATCATTCCAGTGATCATCCATGTTTTCAAGAACAAGTCAAGGGGAAGCAACAAATACCAGAGGCTCAATATGGAATTGCCAGTCTCTAGCCCTGCATTGGTGACAAAATCCGATCACGAAACGGGTGATGATGGATGGAACAATAATTGGGGAGATGATTGGGACGATGAGAATGGCGATGGAGACGAAGAACAGCCACATACTCCGGTGTTACCACTCACACCAAGCCTCCCATCTAGAGGACTTGCTCCTAGAAGACTCGGTAAAGAAGGTTGGAAAGATTAGTTTGACTCTTATCTAGAGGACTTTCTCTTTGTTTCCACGGAGTTGGTATTCGTAGAAGTTGACCGGTTGTCGGAAAATTTGTTCCGGTTGATTTTTATTGGGAAGAAAAATAGAGAAATGTTTTGTTTGTGTGGTTAAAACTTAAAATGTTAAAAAACTTGTTTGCTTTCGTAGTATACAAACAGAAGTTTCAGAGCTGATTTTTTTGGGCCTTGGGTATTGTGAATATACGCTTCTATTTTGGGCTTTATGGGCTTATTATGTATTCATAAGCCTGCAAATTTGGGCCCCTAAAAGATGAGCTCGGGCTTTCAAATTGTCAACTTCATTATTGTCTATTTGTCCATATTAGACTATGAGTTATGAAGGGTGTTAATTTTAAATTTTAATCTAGATAACCCGAATCAAAACGATTTGAAACTTTTTGGCCCAAAAAACAGTATTAAATTACTTTGATTAAAAGGATTTTACTCTTTTTGTTTATGAAAAATCGAAATCTAATCGAGTTGAACATAACTTTTTGTAGGATATGAAAAATAGATTTTACTATAAAACTAGATTTAACTCGAGTTGAAACCATGCCAAACCGACATTATTGTACTATGTTTCACATTTTCTACAAACGAAAACAAAAAAATTTACAACGAAATTTGGATTTCGAATTATGATAGTAAATTATTTTGTTGTGACATTTTTTTAATAAAAAGGTTATGCTATCATGGAAAGAGAAAAAAAAAAGAGAATAACGTGAATGAATGGAACTCTCACGTAAATATTAGGGCGCAATTTGAAAAAGAATGAAACAAATGGGGCTTTTCAAGAAAAATTGGAAGTTAATAGCTCAGTTTTAGTTTACACTTAAGAGACCGAAGACAGTCAAATTAACAAAACTTGGGGGATATGTTAACGTCAAGTGAGGCGCCGGCGGAGACAACCACGTGGCACAGTTAAACGACGTCGCCGTGAAGATCACGTGGTGGGGACCACTTTTCGGCTTTCAGCTGGCACGTGCGGTCATGTGCACGAGAAATATCTTCTCGCCTTATGAACTCGACACGGGTCCATGTTGTCTCGCTGAACATGGAACGTTCGATGGAGGCTGGCGGTCGTGGGACCCCCTATTATTGGACGGTTACAGATCGAACACCGAAGTTTGTTATCGTGATCTCGGGATAGTGTCGGTCAGTAAAATCCAAACCGATACACTTCACTAACCGAGTTTAGTTTGAACCGACCGACACACTTCGGTTACCCTACGCATCCACGTGCATTCTATATTAAACCCGTAGATGTTTCATTTTTTTACTCGTATTATTTAATTGCATGATTGTCTCGTGGATTATTACCGATTTTACGAATAAAATAACAGTTTCAGTGTCGGTTTACATAACAGATAAACCGGAAAATATCATGTGAAATGGAGTAGTGAATGTTGCCAGCGAGTAATCGAGCTTGAAAAATGTAATCATATGAATTATCATTGACAAGATTATCGGTGATCCATGTTATGATTAAGTATTAATCTTATGTGATATACACAGTGCAAAGTGAAAGTGATTAGCATGCAAAAAGATTCTATCATTTAATTTCTTCTATTTATTTCGGGCGTCTCTAAACTTTGGGGGTTAACGTATGATAAAAATTAACTACTCTAAATTTACTTGAAATTCATCAAATTAACACCAAAGTCAGCCAAATATTCCCATGTTAAAATCATGAGTTAACAAAAGACTACATGACTAACATCAGTGTAATTAATTAATAATGTGTATTGTGTCAATAATTGATAAAGTATATTTTATAAATACTTATGGTACTGGCTAAATATCGATTTGATTTTTTGTATAATCTATGTAGTGCCCACCTTTAGATCCTGACTTGATATAATCTTTATATAATTTAATGCCAAAGCATTTGTGGGTGTCTTTATCACAAATACCAAATGGAATTATATTTTGATTTTGATTTTACTTAGTTTGTTGTATTGAAAATCACCAATCATATATACTCCACTCCATATCATTCAATAAAGTATCGATTGCCTTAGATATATAAATATGATGTCACAAACTAATAAACTAATGACTGTAAACTATTTTAGTTTTTCTTGGCATCGTCCTCTCCGTTATAGTCTTATAGATATAGGTGGCGAAAGAAAAGAAAAGATATAGGTCTGAAAGAGATTGTGAGTTCCCATTGTTTTGTAACCTCAAAATCATTTGACCAAAAGAACTAACCATAGCTTCCGCAAACATGTAAACCACCGTGTCATTTGACATTTATATATCTAATTATGTCTTCTATATATAATTATATACTTTCATTCTCTTATCTTCTCTCTGATTTTTTTTTTTTTTTTTT